>BRDA01086661.1:13666-29374 GCA_036984385.1 Crenuchus spilurus
GGAATGTATTGTCTTATTACTACTCCAATTAAGGTAGACGTGGTGTAATAATGAGAGTGTAAACTTAATTCCCTCTTGCTGCTTCTCTGACCGGCTGATATTTCTGTCGCCTCAGAAAAGACAGAATGAACCAGGAAGCTCATTTTCCCCAAAATGTTTGCTATATTACATGTTATTGTGCAGGTTTAGCATAGACAGACTTAAAATATGTAGATATTGATTATTTTAAACATGAAAATATAAAATATTTCCACCATGAAGGGTGGAACCACAGCACTCTCTACTGGCCAAAAACCACTAGTGTGCCACAAAGTGGACAATGAGTGTAGATACAAGGTAAATGTGCCTAATAAAGTGGCCGGTAAGTGTATTTTCAGTCCAAATTCAAAGTATCTCTCCCTTAATTCAAATGTGAGAGTAATAATGTGGTGCAGATGGAATTAACCTCATCATTATTCTGTTATGTAAGGTGTGCCCTCTTAATCCTGCCATCGGCTTTAATGTGTCATTCTTAAGTCAACATGTTCTCGCTCAAGTTTAAACTCTTTAAACTCTGCCCGAGGATGTTTATTTCAAAACTCTAGTCAAAAAGAAGAACAGAGCGACCGCATGTAGACGTCAGAACTAAACGTTCAGGGCCCATTTCTATTCAACTGTATTGTCACATCTCTAAACACGGACTACCTCACATCTTCACGAGGTAGGCTCCTCACTTTGTCACTATTTCACAGAATTAAGACACTTCTGGAAGATTTAACAATGTGGTCTGGAGCCTCAAACTCTCCAGTCTAACTTAACTGTAGATCCACATTGACCTCCCCAGTCACTAAGGCTGCATTGAGCCCCACTGGCACAGTTAATGCATGCTTAATGTCACCAGTTCTGTACATGTTATGTATATACAAAGTAAAGAAAAACAGTTTTAATATCATAAAAAGGTTCATTTTTTGCAGTAATTTTGCATTTTTTAAATGATCCTTAGGGTTATGGAACAAAAAGTCAAGTGGTAGACCTTTGTGAAGGTCTGCTTAGAACCTTCTTAAAATCAAATAGTGCAAAATGCAAATTCTTGCAATTTTTTAACTGGTCTTAAGATTTTGATCAGGAGTGTATCAGCACTCCTGAACCAGAGACAACATCACAAGTGTCTTACCTGGACTAAGCAGAACCAGAACCGGTCCAAAGTCCTCTTTTCAGTCACTTTGACATTTTGTTTGAAGCGCCTAGAGTCTGAGAGACACACAGTCCAAGCTGTCTGAAGTCCAGTGTGCAGGTTCTGCAGTCTGTGATGGTTTGAGCTGCTGCTGTTGGTCCAAAGTCAACACCTACCAGCAGATTTTACAGCACTTCATGCTTCCATCTGTGGACATACTGTACATGCTTGTATCTTTCTAATAAAAGTATATCACTTCTTAGTTATCCTTCTCACAACCTCAGTCAGTGGTGTTGGATGTGGTACCATCATAATTGGCTGCCAGGGCCAGGACAAAGTTTCTGTTTTGGCTCAGTTTCTGACAGTATTCAGGTCCCCAAACTGTACCAAGTTTTGTGCTTTTGTGAAAAAGGGAACAGCACCGGGACTATCTCTCCATCTTCAAAGCTTGTTTCTTTGCATACTGTGGTCACACAGCAGCCTTGTACAGCTGTAATTTTCCCCCAGATCATTTTACAGCATGTAAAGTGTTTTCACATACAGTTCCAGTCAACTGTCAGCAGCTGATGTTTGACTTTTGAGCTTCTTGGTTGACTGAGGATGCTTCTGCCGTTTACTCTCAAGCTCGTAGTGATGAATTCATGTCTCATCACCAGTAATTATGTTTTTAAAGACATTTTCACTTTCACACACATCCAAACACATCTACGACAAATCACTGCACTCTGCTTGACTTTAAGTGTGGCGACCATTTTTCTGCTGTGCTGCAGTCATAAATGAACTGATGTAACACATTAAAACCTGCACAGCAGTTATTATAGACAGTGAGCCAGTACAGACAGTGCTGATAAGACATTTCAGCCAACAGAGGTTTTAGTGTAAATAAAGTGTGGATCATTTTTGATTCACAGTGGTATAAAGAGTCACTAACTTTTCCCATTTTTAATTTTTTTTTACATTTTCACTGTAACTGTGTCCAATAGTGTGACTTTAAAGAATTAAGAAAAATTTACAAATAATTTAATTAATGAACACTGGACTTCAGACACCTTGGATTCTGTACAACTCAGACTCTAGAACCCTGAATTCCAAATTAAATTAGAAAAATGACTGAAAAGAGGACTCAACCATCCAGTTCTACAAAATGTGTCATGAATAAATGAATACGGGTAATGAAAAAGATGTAACAATTTACCTTTTTCAATGAAATTATTAAAAATATATTTTTAAAATTATTTATTTATTTATTTATTTTGTCATATGAAATGTTTTGGATGTATGACAGTAGTGTGGCTCGAATAACTCTTTGTGGTGCTAAATTTCTAAATAAATAAATTTGCTAAATAAATGAAAGGTTCTAGCTATGATTGGGCTGGTTTTTAGAAGGTTTTGTGCAAAGAGTCAACACACAGAGGATTTCCAACTAATGTCTCTCTGTAAAAAGCTTTCTCTGCTCACTCACCCTCTCTCTCTCTGTTTAGATAAGAATATTTCTGTATGAATGGACACATCAACAGCTCTGTTTGCTCTGAAAGCATATCTCTCCCTTCCTTGCACTTGACTTGGTGATTATATCCTACACTGGGGAAAAAAACACACTGTATAATGTAACACGTCCTTCTCGCTCGGCCACTGCACGCAAACACAGCTGAGAATAAAATAGTGAAAAAAAGAGAAAAGTGCATCTGTTCCTCTCAGCTGTACAAAAATAATGTTCTAAACTCAGAAAACTGTGCATGTCCAAACATTTCAATTGTATTTATAATTTCATTCAGAAAGGTAAACTGTTGTATATTTTACATTTATTACAATAAAATCACATTTCTAGTAGAGGCCTGCATTACCGCGGGACTCCCGCAGGACCCGTTACAATACCTTGCGGCGCGGGACAACAATTAATCGTCTCTTGCGGGAGCGGTCGGTCAGTTAGTCTAGTCGTCGTGGGAGCGGGACGAGACGTCAATGTCGAAAAATCCCGCAAATTAATAAATAGTCTAGAAAATGATTAGAATCATGCAGCTAAACAGTCAGTAAAGGAGTCAAAACACTGGCGGAGCGTCACGTGAACAGACGTTCAGTCTCCCTGCCCACACACACACACACACACACACAAACGTGCGCGCGCTTTCTCTCCCTCTCTCTCTCTCTCACACACACACACACACATACAAAGGCACGCGTGCTTTGAGAGAGAGAGACGGGCTCTCTCTGCACTAATAATTATTCATTAGGCCATAATTTTAAATATTAGATTTGATTGGCCATGTCGATGGTGACGTCATCATCCAGAAGCACTTGCGGGTTGTAACGGTGTTAAAAGTTATAAATTGTTCATATCGGTTATTTTATGCAGTTGTGTTGTGCTGTCTTAGTGTTTTATTAATGTAGTCATCATCCTGTGTTGGTAGATGTGATTAATTTGCTTATGTGAGTAACTTACCGTCTGTGAGATGTGCAGTAACACTGATCTCATCAGCAGCTCAGAGTGTGTTATGTATGTATCTGATTTCATGTAAAAATGTTCGTTGTTAAGGAGAGAAAAGATTGTTCTGTATGACGCTGGATCTGCTCAGTAATTTTTTTCTTTATCAGTACATTAATTAAGTAAGTTTTAAGCTCTGTGTAGTTAATCAGATTGATGTGAGGATCAGGGGCAGTACTGGGGTGGAGCTACGGAGCAATTACTCCAGGTTTTTTCTCAGGATCTCCGGATCTTACATCCAACCCAGAACCAATCCAGCAACATCCGCTCCCTCCTTCTGTCTCTGAAAGAGACTGCTTGAGCATCCCACACACACTGGAGGACAAACTAAACTCAACTCGTGCGTGCACGAACGCCCCGCCCCGCCCCCCGTGAGTTCTGCAGGTGGGAGCGGACAGACACGTTTATGTGGAGGGCGGGAGCGGGATAAATATGACAATTTTATGGCGGGAGCAGACGGGAGCGGGACGAAAACATGCGGGAGCGGGCGGGAGCGGGACTAAAAAATCAGTCCCGCGCAGACCTCTAATTTCTAGCAATTTTTCTGTAAATTATATTTTATTTTATTTTAATTACTGAATAGTAATTTATTAAAAATAATTTGATATTCTGGATTTCTGATTTTTATGAGCTGTAAGTCACTGACCAACATAAAACAAAAATATCTTGACGTAATAAATTTAAATTTTAAATAAAAATTTTTACATTAAATTATGAACCCAAATTCACTTTTTCACCATATTCTAATTTTTTAACTGAAATTCTGCTATGTATGAATATTGTGTCTAGAATAATGCAACTTTGTAATTACTTACTAATTATCTCATATCAACCTCTTTGATGTTGTTTCCTCAAAAGTATTATTATTATTATTATTAATTTTAATTTTTAATTATCTTTGTGTGTCTATATATATATATATATATATATATATATATATATATATATATATATATATATATATACACAAATAAATAGATAAATAAATACATAAATATAAAAAGAATATATATATATATATATAAAGAAAACTGCCACATTTCAACATCCCTTTCATAATTTTTCTTTTATTATTTGTCAAATATTAAGTTATCCACAAAATAAAATAACTTACAATTTCAAAAATTCCAAAAAAAATTATACAATTTTAAATTAAAAAAATGCATATTATCACGTTTGCCGCACAAAGAGTTTCAGGTCAGTCATTTCATGAATTCTCCAGAAAAGAAAAAGCTATTAAATGTGCAAACAGTCAAATTTAACGTACAAAAGCAAATCAAACAAACACATGCAAACTCTACAGGGCCGTTAGACGTTTTGACAAATGTGCTTCTGCTGGTAAAACAACATCAGTAAAGCAGTAAAAAGTCCCCTCCGCTTTAGGCCGGGGTTCCCCTGTAGGAGCCTGAGCCTGAGGGTGCAGCTTTGAGCTGGAAGTTGTTGTTTCCTAATTAAGAGATTACAGCACTGCAAAAACGTTGAGCTCAGCGAGGATTACAACTCCATCCACTGTGTACAAATCATCAGGGTTTGTAGAGGCCGGGGCGCTCGTCCTGCTACTCCTCACGTAGTTATGGCTGCACAATATATCGTGTGATCATTTTTATTGTGATATTATCAACAATCACAATAATAGTTTTCTTTAAACTACTTGGACAAAAGTATTAGGGCACCTGCTCATTCATTTCTTCTGAAATCAAGCACTTTATAAGAGTTTATCCTGCTCTGTCTCTACTGTAATGTGGAGGCTTTCTGGGAAATTGTGGAGCATTGCTATGATGATCTGATTGCATACAGCCAACAACTTTATTGACGTCAGGATGTTGGATGATCACCACTTCCACCTCATCCCTAACTCCACCAACTCAATTGGAGCAGACAACTCAGCTCCACAATGCTGGGGGGCTTTATACCCCTCTAGTCCATGTCTGGCATTAGACATGGTGCCAACAGGTTCATGTTTAGTCCCATTCTATTAGCAGTATTTCTCTACAGGTATACTAAACAAGCTGTGTGTACATCTGTGAAAGCTGAATGCATTCATTAAAAAATGCATCCACAAACTTATGGATTGATAGTGTATACACATGAGCATGGTTATATCCATAAAAACAATGCACTGCTAGTTGTATGCTATTATCATCCAGTTTTTCTTCTTCGGTCAGATTCTTGTCCATTAACTCCTCCCTCGGAGAAGTTCATTCCAAAATGATCAGTCTGATCGGGAATCGTGGGCTTATTCTACTGTTTTCCTTCCAATTTTTCACATAGTGAATAAATGCCATGCAAATGTTTGTTTTATTTGGATAAAAATGCACTACAAACACTCAAACTACCATGCAGAGTAATTAGCTACTGTAACAACACCAGGAACTCTATAGCAACCATCTAGGTACACCCGAGCAACCACATGGGAGACCATAGTAACCACCTCGGTACACTTTACCAACCATTTCAGAAATGGTAGCAACTGCATATGTACACTTTAACAACTTGATCAGAGACCATTGCAACACTAGTAACCACCAAGGGAGACCCTAGCAACTGTCTAGGTACACCATAGCAACCACTTCATAGACCACAGCAACCACCTAGCAACACCCTAACCATCACTTCAGAGACCATAGCAGGTGCATAGGTAAACATTAGCAGATACTTCAGAGATCATCGCAACACCCTAGCAACACCATAGTAACCACCAGGGAGATCATAGCAACTGTTTAGGTACACCCTAGCAACCACCTAGCAACACCATAGCAACCACTTGGGGGAACATAGCAACCATCTGTGTACACCTTAGCAACCACTTCAGAGACCATAGCAACCACATAGCAACACAATACTAACCACCAGGGAAACCATAACGACTGTCTAGGTACACCCTAGCAACCACTTCAGAGACCATAGCATCCACCTAGCAACACCCCATCAACTACCTGGGAGACTATAGCAACTGCAAAGGTACACCTTAACAACCACTTCAGAGACTATATCAGCCACATACAGTATATACACTTTAGCATGTGCTTCAAAAAGCACCTGGGATAGTTTAGTCTGCACAATTGCTCTGCATTGTCTTCAGGAAATGTGTTTTTTTTAAATAATAACAAAATATGTGTAAGCACCTTAATGATTAATTATCATAACCAGCCATTGGTGACCTCTTTTGGAAAAATAAACATAACCATAACTGCGAATTCCTATGTGATATCTCTGGATGATGTTCTCAAGATATGACATCAATTTAAAAAGCCTACTGTGAACAGCAATAAAGCAGCGCTGCTCTACTTTTAAATTATATTGACTTAAAATCACTCAGCATCCAGATGTAGTTGTGTGTTAAACCTACAACACTGACCACAAAGGTCACTTGCTGTATTTTCCATTTAAAAATATTTAGTTTAAACCGTAATTATTTTCAATGGATCTTTTTTACCTTAAAGTGAGATAAACATGCATTAAAAAGACCATTTTAGGGGTGTTAGGGCTCAATTTAGGGATGCTTCAGCAGGCCTAGAAACATCCATGAGTGGAACACAGCTTAAATCCTACAAACTGACCCATTACGATTCCCTGATTTTACAGGCAAGACTGGCATTGAAGATAAGAAGCTGAACGACTGACTAGAAATTAAAATTAAAGTAATATCAACTAATACAAACTGTTTTAAACAGGTCTTTTACATCTTAACGCTGATAACCTTCCTTTGTGCTTAAAATAACGAGCTTTTCTTGAGTCTTTTCTGAAAACAGCTGTGTTTGACTTGGTTTGATACAGGAGCTGGTGAAGACTGGCATTACGGAGTTGACCTTTAGCATGGGTGTGGTTAGAAGACAGTGATTATACAACAACACCTGCTGACAGACGTACAGAGTTTGGATTAATGGAACGGTAGTACACAGAAAGCAAAAGTCCAGTCCAGTCCAGTATGTCTGATCCAGCTTCTTTGAGTAAATAAATAAAAAAATCAGGGAAGGAAACCACTGGTGATGCGTATCTCTGCCTCAGTAGACTCAACCAAGCAAAGATGTCTTTGAGCAGACCTTTATGTTTTAACCTGCACTAGTGTAGTTTATATAATGACCCCAAAACAATAAAAATATGTAGTACACACATGCTTGCTTTTTAAAGCTGGTACTAAATGGTATATAATACCATCATTAAAATGAAGAGTTTATAAGTAAACTCTCTCAGCTATGGCTCTGTGCAAAAAAAAAGAATAATAAAAGGGAACATTTGAAGAGTTAATTTGCAAAAACTTCTAAATTTTCTGACAGAATTTGAAGCATTTATTGCTGTTTACATTGCAAATGTAATCATGACTGGAACAAAAGAAACAGCCCAGAATGATTAGAAAGATGTCTGGTTCCATTGAGAGCAAAGGTTCTCCGGTAAATCATCAGTTATCATTTTGGAGATTTGGAGATTGGTTTTTGCAAACAAACTCTTCGTTTAAAATTTGAGTATCTTCTTATTTTGGCCTCGATTCCAAGCAGTTTCAAGGTCAGATCTTACGATGATCCTCCTGCTGTGACACTTTTTAGGACACCAGGCCCTGAGCAGTCATTTGGGGTTCTTCTTTTTCTACTTCTTCTTCTTTTAGTACCGGAAATTACATGCAGCTATTTTGTGCTATGAGCCATTATTTACTTAAAAAGTGGTCATTCAGCGACAAATCAAATGTACATGTTTGTCCTTGAAATTGTCAATTAGCCCAGACTGATTAAATTTCAGGAAGAGAAGGAGGAACTCTGAAGTACTCCTAGAACAGGGATGTGAAACTCCAGTCCTGGAGGGTTGGTGTCCAGCAGGGTTTAGTGATGTCTCAGCTCTGACACTACAGTTAAACCTGCTGAGCTGAATCAGGTGTGTTTCATCAGGAAGATCACCAAACTGTGGAGGAATCCGGTCTCCAGGACTGGAGTTGGACTCCCTGGCCTAGACGGAAGGAGATGGAGGGAAGTATGGTAGCAAAAGGTGCATAAAGTTCTTCTCTGTAGATATGGGTGTTCAGGCTAAACTCCTCCTAATCCACTTTGCTGTCTGAACTTTGAGACTTCAACAGATCTTTAGCTCCAAGACACCGGAATCGTCTTGGCTAACTGACTGTTTCCAGGCGAAATCTCAATAAATTTGAGTGCTTGCCAAACTGGCTTTAAAAAATAAGAATGTTGAGATAACATTGAGTGCTCTATCATCAATATACTCCACAATATATATTTATATATTTTTAATAATAATTTTAACTTAATTTAAAAAATACTTTCTGAAATGACACACAGTGCAAGTCCGAAAGTTCGAGAGTGGCTGGACTTGTGGGGTGCACGGTGGGGTCAAGAGCTCTTGGTCAGTCTATTTAGAGCTAAATCTCAGACCCGGTTCCTATTGCGCAGCAGCAGTCCATCGCAAAACAGGAAGCTTCAGTCTCTCCCCGTCTCAGTTCTAGATATAGTCTTAGAACATGGTTATGGTCCTCATTTGCAGACGCTGACCCACTCTGTTATCCTGCACTCCTCACAGACCACGTAGCAGCACCAGTGGAACTTGCAGTTGCATCGTTCGCTGCGCGTCTGCTGCAGGATGTTGTGCCCGCGGCCGCAGCACAGGCTCTCACAGTTGTCCATGCCCTGGCTGGTCTTATTGCAGATCCTGCCCTGCGTCCCCGCCGAGTCCGACCCAGGGTCCCTTTCGCAGAAGTCTGGTGACTTCTCGAAAAAGACAAGGTCTTGGTTTTTGGTCCGTTTGTGGTGCTCCAAATGGCCCGTGTTGCGGTTGTGGGATTTGATCAATGTGGCCGTGTTAAAGCGGTCCTTCAGCTTCGATCCAACCAGCCGGAACTCAGGTGTCACCTGCCAACAGGTCTTCAGCTGGCAGCTGCCCGACGTTCCATGGCATTTGCATTTCGTCCTCATGTGGTCGACCACAACCTGCAGAAAACACACACAGGAAACACAGTTCAGCATCTGGAAACATCAACCACAGCACAGATGGCCATCAGCCTGGAGGAGGAACTGGCAGATTGGTTCAATTGAGTGTTCTTCTACAACAGGGGTGTCAAACTCCAGTCCTGGCGGCCTGGATTCATGCAAAGTTTGACCTCCAGGACTGGAGTTTGACGGTTTAAAATACAACATTTTACCTTTTTGAATTAAATTATGAACTCAAATTCACATTTTTTGGAGATTAGTCTGTTACTATAGAACTTTTTATATTATGTATGCAAATGAATATACATAACTAGCCATAACATTAAAACCACCAGCACAGTTCTGACCCACCAAGTCATGGACTCTACAATATCCTGTGATTGAAACCAAGACATTAACAGCAACTCCCACAAGTTATGAGGTGGAGCCTCCCCAGATCAAAGTTGCTGTTCCAACCACAGACTGTATATGAAAACAGGACACAACGACAGCAGTAGAGAAGTGAGTCCAAAACATCTTTGATGCCCTCTAGTGGCTGGTTGCAGTACAATTTTAAACCCTGCCCACAACCATTTTATTGAATGGGAGCTACAATAAACTTTGAAATTAGTTTCCTCGTCAGTTGTGTTAATTCCACAAACTGTACCTAGTAATCCCTGAGTATTTTTACTTATGATAACTGTTTTATAGAAGTATTTAAAGGGGTGTGGTGATGAGATGATTGATAGACATTCTCCCCGTGACTCGTCACAGCAGCTAACAAACACAGCTCGGATTATTTTACATTCTGAGACTCTGTTGTTAAGATTTAATCACTTTGACATTTTTGAAGGACGTCTCAGCAGTAAGCTGTGTAGACAATCAAACAGAGGGGGCGGAGTTTGAGCGTCAAATCATCTGGCTGCAATTAGCATCTGATGTACAATTGCAATCAATATGGCGGCGACTGCTTTAGCCATTTTTGGCTTCAACATGTCAGAATGGAAGTAAATGGAGTCAATGTCTAGTTTTTATATACAATGTATGGTTCTAATCCCATAGATGATCAGAATGGAGAATTTGGAGGACAATGTTGGTAGGTACTGACCACTGAGCAGGAGCACCATTCAAGCCTTGCAGGTTTGGAGATGCCAATCTTCTGAAATGTTTGCATATTCAGGATTTAACCATCTACCAGAAACGCCTGCTGTATTACCATCAATTATACCCCAGATACTCCATGACAAGGCCAAGTTCAGCGTCTGGCTGAGGATGCCCCTCCCTTCCGTTCAACAATGCGTTCATCTGTCAGCCCCAGTTATAAACTTTCAGATCCAATTACCGGGAGGAAGAGAGGCCACCCTTAGTACTGACAGACACTCCAGCACCCGCCCCTATCAACAGCCTCTGCAAAAACACCCCCCACAACTTCTCACCCAAATTCTACAACCCCCACCTCACCACAGCTGCCCCAGGACACAGCACAGCTTGAACAGCTTGGGAGATAAGTCGAGTTTTGTCTGTCAAAACTGCAGTGTTGGGTTTCAGTCGTATGAGCAGTTGCTGCTAAACAAGATGAAACTGCGTTATTTTCTGTCATTCGTGCATGGCTTGCCTGGGTGTGCTACGTGGGGAGTGGAGAATATGTGGGGTGGTGTAATAGGGTGGAGTGATGGTGGAGTATTGAGGTGTGCAGTTGATTGATGGGTTATTCTGCTGAGTGCTGGGATGTTAAAGTTTTGGGTTAGGTGTGTGTTGGTGTATGTAAATAGCTGTGTAGGGCCACTGTAGTATTAGACCTGTGGGTAGTAGGGTGTTGGAGTTTTGGGTTACTAGATCAGCTGGGTGATGGGATGTTAAGGCATTGTGTTATTGGATGATGGGGTACTGTATTACTGGCCTAGTTGGTTGTTTGTTTCATGGAGTATTGATTTGTTGGGCAATGATGTGTATGTAGTATTGACAAGATAACAAAGTTAGTAAAATGATGTGTTGTGTAGTGGATTAGCAGAATGATTATGTGTTGGGGAATTGGGTTGGTAAAGTAATGAAATGTTGGGGTATTGAGTTAGTGGAGTGATTGGATGTTGAGATATTGAGTTAGTAGAGTGATTGGATGTTGAGATAGTGAGTTAGTAGAGTGATGGGATGTTATTGAGTTAGTAGAGTGATAGAGTATTGAGATATTGAGATAGTAAGATTTGGTTGGTTGGTTGAGTGTTGGGGTATTTAGTTATTTTGGTGATGAGTGCTGAGTTATTGAGTTTTTTGAGTGATTATAGTGTAATGAATTGTATGGCTACTGGGTTAATAGGATGGTGGGATGTTGAGGTATTGAGATAATAGAGTGATGGGATGTTGAGGTATTGGGATTGTGAGTGATTGGATGTTGAGGTATTGAGTTAGTAGAGTGATTGGATGCTGATGTATTGAGTTAGTAGAGTGATTGGATGTTGAGGTATTGAGTTAGTAGAGTGATATGATGTTGAGGCATTGAGTTAGTAGAGTGATGGGATGTTGAGGTATTGAGTAGTAGAGTGATGGGATGTTGAGGTATTGAGCAGTAAAGTGATTGGATGCTGAGGTATTGGGATTGTGACTGATTGGATGTTGAGGTATTGAGTTAGTAGAGTGATTGGATGTTGATGTATTGAGTTAGTAGAGTGATAGGATGTTGAGGTATTGAGTTAGTAGTGATGGGATGTTGAGGTATTGAGTAGTAGAGTGATTGGATGTTGAGGTATTGAGTAGTAGAGTGATTGGATGTTGAGGTATTGAGTTAGTAGAGTGATTGGATGTTGAGGTATTGAGTTAGTAGACTGATGGGATGTTGAGGTGTTAGTAGTAGAGTGCTTGGATGTTGAGGTATTGAGTTAGTAGAGAGATGGGATGTTGAGGTATTGAGTAGTAGAGTGATTGAATGTTGAGGTATTGAGTAGTAGAGTGATGGGATGTTGAGGTATTGAGTTAGTAGAGTGATTGGATGTTGAGGTATTGAGTTAGTAGAGTGATTGGATGTTGAGGTATTGAGTTAGAAGAATGATGGGATGCTGAGGTATTGAGTTAGTACAGTGAATGTTGAGGTATTGAGTTAGTAGAGTGATAGGATGTTGAGGTATTGAGTTAGAATGATGGGATGCTGAGGTATTGAGTAGTAGAGTGATTGGATGTTGAGGTATTGAGTTAGTAGAGTGATAGGATGTTGAGGTATTGAGTTAGTAGAGTGATTGGATGTTGAGGTATTGAGTTAGTAGAATGATGGGATGCTGAGGTATTGAGTTAGTAGAATGATTTGGTTGGTTGGTTGAGTGTTGGAGTATTTAGTTATTTAGGTGATGAGTCCTGGCTTATTGGGTTTTTTAGTGTTCATAGTGTAATGTGGTTAGTGATTCTAGTGTAATGAACTGTAGGGGTATTGGGTTAGTAGGGTGGTGGGACATTGGAGTATTGGGATTGTGTGTGACAATGTTGAGATACTGGATTAGTTTGGTGTGAGAATTTAGTTGATATTATTTGGGATATTGGGGTATTAGTTCAGATGGATTGTATGGTCTTGGGTTATTAGTTATATGGTGGAGTGTTGGCATACTTGGTGAATTGGATGATGAGGTATTGGAATAATTGAGTGGTGGGATCTTGGAGATCTACAGTAACTCAAGCTGAAAGTAATTAGGTTCCTTTAACCTGAGACTGTGCTGAGCAGGTGTCAGAAACGCACACCTTGGAGAGAGATCATGAATTCTTCATGCTGTTGCTTTATGTTGGAGATCTCTATCTCCTGTAGGTGACTCCATTTACCTAAAGAGGTCCTTAGAGGAGGGTGTGAGAGGAAGAGCTTTAAATTAGGTAAGATAGGCAAATGATATCACACAGTCCAGGCCAAAGCTAACAACAAACGATCACAACAAACCACCCAAGCTGCAAATAACATGTCACACTTCAATTCCTCTTAGGCTGCTTTTGCATATTGAAATGTAATTCTCAACACAGTCTCACTATCTCTCTGTGGTATGGTTAACCATTTCTGATCTGCGTGGGTGATTTTCTCTTGATCAGAATAATCAGCTCTAATCATTTCAGGAGACAGAAGGCAGTCAGAAACAGCAGCCATTGCCTCGAGGCAAAGTGCCCTGTGAGTATCTACAAATATAGATATTCAAATGCCTCGACTCAGAGAGTCAGACAGGACTTTAACCTTAGTATCAGAGAAATTATTCACATTTTGCTATAACACTGAAATGCAATTACCTCACACATCATGTCATATGACACATTTATATTCTATATCAACAGGTTTATGTCAAAAATATCTTTACACAAAACAAAACAAAACATTTCAGCATATTATTCAAATAATAATTTCCTCTTCTACTGATATAGACAACATGCACCCATTCAACAAGCAGTACAGATACTTTCCACATAATTTCTACATGTATGTGAATGAGTATGTTTTGTAGGGCTGTGAAAGTGATGGGATGTTGAGGTATTGAGTTATGATGGTGTGTTTAGGTATTGAGTTAGGAGAATAATGAAGTCTTGGAGTATTGGGTTAGCAGTGTGATGAGGTGTTGGGTTAGTAGAGTGATGAGGTGTTGAAGTATTGGGTTAGTAGAGTGATTGGGTGTTGGGGTTTTTAAATAAGTAGAATAATGAAGCATTGGCTTAGTAGAGTGATGTGGTGTTGAAGTATTGGGTTAGTAGAGTGTTGTGGTGTTGTAGTATTGGATTAGTAGAGTGATTGTGGTGTTGGGTTATTGGGTTAGTAGAATGATGAGGTGTTGAAGATCTGGGTTAGTAGAATGATGGGGTGTTGGGTACTGGGTTAATAGAGTGATGTGGTGTTGAAGTATTGGGTTTGTAGAGTGTTGTGGTGTTGTAGTATTGGGTTAGTAGAGTGATGGGGTGTTGGGTTATTGGGTTAGTAGAGTGATGTGGTGTTGGGTTAGTACAGTGATGAGGTGTTGAAGTAGTGGTTTAGTTGAGTGATGTGGTGTTGGGATATTGATTTAGTAGAATAAAGAGATTGTGGCGTATTGGGTTAGTAGAATGATGAGGTGTTTCAAGATTGGTGTTTCATTTTATGCTGTGTTTAATCCCCCAGTCACTAGCTGGCAGTGTTGTAAGCTATTGTCAACCATTAGACTCTTCCATTCTAGGGTTGGACAATATGGCAATATTATATATTATTATTGTGATAAACTATGCCACAACACAATAAGCTTTTCCGAACAAACTGATCCACTGCATATATCATTATAAAGTTTAGTTCAACACAGTATGTCAAGTATTAGTATTGTAATATTTAATTTTTGACATATCACACACCTCTATTATACTCCAAAGGAAACAAGTAGTGTAAAGGGCACTTGGCTGACAGTCTTCCTAAAATTATATTTCAAATAAATCACAATATATCACCATGCTTACAGTATCGCTATATATCACAAAATATATTGTGACTTCTGTATTATGATATATCATATTGACTGGTTCTTTCCAATACACAGGTCTACTGCTTTGTAGCAATGGCTCAATACCGATATTAAAATGTTCAGTATCAGTCAGTACAGGACCAATAAAACCAGATTCATTCTGATCACCTGTGCCAGATCTGTACTACTTCTAAAGGATAATGCTGCCTCCTCTTTAGGAAGAGGACATGTCAGTGCTTGTCCTGTGGCCCAGGTCACGGCGATCAGAGCTGAGATGGCGGCTGAGATTGTAACCTTTTCCTCGCTGGCCTCGACCCAGCAGCACCTGGGGGCAGGAGAGCCGTGGGCGTTTTCAGCCGGGGCAGGAAGTAGGACGGGATGGGAAGTGATGTTTGAGTGGATCTAAGAGCAAGAACGCTGCCCTGAGGGTCCGACAGAGATGATCCAGACACATCAGTCACAGCGTTTCACACTGATACTCATCATTACTGACACTTCAGCAGGTGAAGGTGGAGCATTGTGCTGACAGGGCTGTTAAAATCTGTACAGTCTCACATCACCAAACTGAACTGTTATATAGTTTAGGTTCATTACACATAAAGTGACAGTTTTGGTTTTAATGTTGACTTATAGCTGATTGTCTGCACAGTCATATGATGGTCAGTAGTAGTGTTGGCACTGTGGGCAGCTGCTGGGCATCTCCATAAAGCTTGTGAGCAGATGGAAGCATGA
>BRDA01086661.1:29384-45182 GCA_036984385.1 Crenuchus spilurus
TAGCAATAAACATCCAGCTCATTTAATGATAAGTGTGTCACATTATCAGAATTATAGTTGTGAGGACTTGGTCTCTGTTGTAGTTCAGACACTTGTGATGTTGTCTCTGGTTCAGGAGTGTTGATATTAAGACTATTACACTGTGTGAATAGTAATTTACTCGACCTACAAATAACGATGTTAATAATTTGAGAGAATAATTAAATAATCAAACAATTTAAATTAAATTTAGAATAAAAAATTAAATGTTATGAAATGTTTTTCTTTGTGCAGAAGAATCTTCTGTAAATGATGTTTAATTCAATCTTTTTGACAGTAATTCTAGATGTCTCCACACAGAAGGACAAGAACATTTATTGGTGCTACATAGAGTCATCATTAGGAGCCACATGCTGTCAGTACACACTTATTTGTGATTAAAGGAGTCGAGAAAAAGTCCCTTCTTGAAGGATGTTGTGAAACATTTGCTGGGATTGGAGACTTTCTGCACTCACAGCTAGCAGGAAAACGCACTTTTCAAACACATAAAAGACACATGTGGCCCTCCAGCAGTTCCTGTGTACGGCCCCCAAACCTCTTCCCTAAAGCAGCTGTAGATTTTCAAAAGCTCCTCCCACTTTTTGACAGGGAATTTCCTCGTCTGACCAGAGCTGACTTACTTTTCCATTCACAGTTTAATACGGTATACATGTCCCTAATCCAAAGTTTTTTACATTTTTTAAATTTAAAGGCTCTTTTATAGGCCCTACTACATCATGTTTCACACCAAAATATTTGTAAAATATTTAAAAATCCTTTCTGACTACTGATACTTGCTGTATGCCAATTCCTAACTCATTAGTCTACAGTCATACATCCAAAAATCAGAATATCGTGAAAAATGTTTTGTTCAGAATTTAATGAAAAATGGTCATTTTACACATGAAGACATATTTCAAGCCTTTTTAATGTTGACCAGTTTGGATAAATCCAATATCTCACATTATATGTGATAAAAGAGATGGTTCTTCAAGGGTTCTTTAGTAAAGAAAATGGTTCCATATAGAACCATGCACATTCAAAGAACCCAAATGGTGAAACGGTTGTATAGATTGTTGAGGAAGGTGCTGTAGATGGTTCTATACAGAAGCCTTTTGAAAATGGTTCTATATAGCACCAGAAAGGGTTCCTCTATTATTACAAGCTTGACACTGTAACTCCATCAGAACCCTTTTTGGGGGCTATATAGAACCATTATTGTAAAGGTTCAGCATCATATTCCTCATCAAATCTAAAGAACTCGTTCACCATTTGTGCTCTTTGAGTGCTTCTATATAGAACCATTTTCTTTACTAAAGAACCCTTGAAGAACCATCTTTTCTAAGAGTGTACAAGGAGATTTTAGAGCATTACATTCTTTCATAAGCTTTACGGAGATGCCCAGCATTTGCCCACAGTGCCAACAGCACTACTCACCATCATATTACTGTGCAGCCAATCAGCTATAAGCCAACATTAAAAAAACGCTAAAAAAGTCTAAAGACCTATAAAGGACATATTTTATATAAGGACATCATACAGAATGACACTTGTACTATCACGATGCTCAGCAGGACTGATGATGATAATAAGTGCTATGCGAGTGGCAGCAGGTACATGTTGAATCTAAGGGTGATGTTGGGGCCTGAGGGCGTGACAATGACGAGCAGGATCTGGAGCTCATTCCTCTGTTACGAGGTGCTGTCAGCAAACAGGCCTGCTGGCCATATCAGTCCATCCATCACATCCAGCACAATCAGTGAGACGATAGCTGATGGAGGGCTTTGATAGGGTCAGACAAAGGCACTGCATACACAGGAACCAGATGTATTTGTTCAGTCAAGACATGTTTGCAGTGTGAATTTGTTCTAGAGCTACACGCTAATTACACCACACCAATTAGCTGCTAGACTATTAGAGCTTACAACTGGGGTCTAAATGTCAAAATTCTGAATAAAATCAACAAGGGAAAACCCCACTTCCATACTAATGCTAATGTCTACTAGCTCACCTATGACAATTCCAATGCTATGTTAGCATTCTAGACTAAACGTGGACATTTGACGGCTATGTAAAGTACATCAATGTAAGAATGTTTAATGCTGGCATAGAGCTACTGCTGTTTTGCATTTAGAACAATACAGCTCAGTGATGTATCTAGAACTTCCATGTGGCCTAGAATGATTTTACAAAACTACACTTTCTCAATGAATATGATCAAAATATGATGGGACACATCTTTTGTTAGTGGTTAATCCAGTGCTGTAGACATTCAGTCCACCTCCTGAAGGCCTGACCAATGGGAGAGCTTGATTGGCTGTAATCTACCTAGGACAGCATGGTGGCTTGGGTGGCATGGTGGCTTGGTGGTTAGCACATTCACCTCTTGGCGCTGGTGTCTTGGGTTCGAGTCCCCAGTTTGAGTACTGTTCTGAGGAACCCAGATAAACAAGTGAACTCTGGACCAGATCAGTTTTGTAGATTCGGCCCATATAATACAACTCAGATAATGATCAGCCCAGCCTGGATGCCACTGTTGTTAGTATGCTAATGTAGTTTAGCGCATGTTTACAGATGTCAGGTCTGTAATAACACGGATGCTGTAATGGTGAGTTATAATTAGAAATCAGAGCACAGTGGCCTCCTCCAGTAGACTTCATCTCAACAAAATAAAATAAAACCCAGCAGGGCTATAAAACAAACCCCTTCTGAGAGTTCGCTACTGTACGACGCAGGAAGCTTTTATTTTAGCACGGAATATAAAACAACATGTGCACGACAAACACTTACAATTACACAGCAGAGCAAGAGGCGCTTTGAGGAAAACACAGCCGAGCTTATAAACGTGCACGTCTTTCTTCTCGAGTGGCTGTTTTGAAGAGAGCGTCGCCGCTTCATTGGTGGAAAACGAATGGAGAGGAACATCTGGGCTGTTTTAATTGGAGAACAGTCAGACAGGCTCTGCTATAAAGCAGCACCACACTGAGATCAAATGCACCATACTGGTAGCACATTTGGACCACAGGCAATATAGAACAGAATGTATGGGCTTTAATGGAGCGGTTCAGCTCAAAATCTAATTCACACAATTTTCCACTTATTCCAGATGTCCATCAGTCAAAGACATGTTTGGAGTCCCAAACGTTGGAGCTGTTTCATCACCAAACACCCATTAAAGCCTCATACAGATCTCAAAGTGGGTGTGGTTTAGGACACAGTATTTAGAGTTCTTTTGCATCTACGTACAGAGTCATCACCTCAGCATCAACCTCAGAAACTTTAGCAACCATATAGAAACACCTATATAACCACCCTGTACACCATAGCAATGCCTTAGCACCCATCTGGGATACCATAGCAACTGCATAGCAACAGCTTAACAACCATGTAATAACAGTTTAACAACCACTTAGGATACTTACGCAGCTAAAAAACAACATCTTAACCATCACCTTAGCAATAACCACAGATTCCCTAGCAACACTGTAACAACCACCTGGTACTGCCTTAGCAATCGCCTGGGAAATGGCCCAGCAACACCATAGCAACACCACAATAATCACCTTATATATCATAGCAACACCTTAGCAACCACATGTGATACCTTAGCAGCTACCTAGTAACACCTTAGCAGCCATGTAACAGTTTGGCAACAATCTAAGACTCTCTATAGCAACTACAAACCAACATCTAAATAATCATCACGACAACCTCAGATACCCTAGCAACCATCATGCATCTCTGTAAGAGCACTGTAAAGGGTTAGCAGGTTGCAGGGATACCTTAGCAACTGCAGAGCGTTACCTTAACAAGTATGTAATATCAATTTAGCAACCACCTAAGACTCTTTAGGAACTACAAAACAACATCTTAGCAATTACCTCAGCAACAACCTTGAATACCTTAGCGACCATCTAGCAACACTGTAATAATCACCCAGCATTGCCTTAGCAATTCACAGGGAAACTGCCCAGCAACACCATAGCAACAATTTAAAATACTATAGTAACCATTAAGTAACAACCTAGCAACTAACTGGGAGCAGTTGTAGCCTGGTGGGAAGGGGTCCCAGAAGGTCGCCTGGTTCAATCCCCGGGTAGGTCATGACTGAAGTACCTTTGAGCAAGGCACCTAAACCACAACTGCTCCCTGGGCGCCATGGAAAGGGCTGCCCACCTCTTTGGGCACATGTTCTCTCATAAACCAGTGTGTTTCACTGCACGGATGAGTTAAATGTGGCGGTCAAAAACATGTGTTCAATCACATTTACAAAAGTTGAATCTAATCTAAAACTACGGAGCAGTACCCTAGTAACTAGTCACAGGGTAGCAACACAGCTGAAATATCAACATCATCACAACTTCACCAGTCCTGACCTTGTAAAGTCAGTTAACTTGACAGCATTTTTAACTTCCCAGCCTCGACAAGTCAAATTAACGTCACAAACTTTCAGTTTCTAGATTATTTATTTGCACAGAAGCTTTCAATTTAAACTTGGCCTTTAACCATAACAATTACTGTTCTTTGTTCTCAACTAAAACTTCACCATCCAGTTCACGTCAAGCCTCAACAATCATGTAAAGACATATTTCACCTTTAAACATTAAACTCTGTAATCCCACGCTCAGCACACTCAAATGACACTCCTGCCAAAAGGAGCCATTTATTTAAGAAACGCTCATCTCAGGCTGTTTGAATGTCAGAAAGCTACCAAAGAGTGTGTGTTCAGGCTGAGTGTGAGGGAGCTACAGGACCTGAGTGGGATCACCTGATGACAGGAGTGGCTAACAACCTGATCCTTCATCATCTGACTGCGCTTGATGAACTGTTCAGCTAGAATTACACCACTGCTTTGATGATGCTGAGGGGGTGTCCCACTGAAACCTCAAAGTCCAGCCAAACACACACACACACACACACACCAGTCTTCATCAAAGGCTTCAAAGGTGTGTCACCAGCTTGCATCAATGTGACCACTTTTAAAGGAAGACTTTGCTGATAAATGTGTTTCTGAGTCTGTATGACATACTGTTGTATTTAAATATGTACAACATTAACTGGTTTACTTTGTACATGAACATTTATTTCTACCATCATAAGCCTTCTAGATCCACTCTGGACAAGCCAACAGTAAAAAACTCTGATTTCCATCAAGAAAATGGAAATTAGCTTAATGGTTACCATTAGAGACTGCTTGTTTCATGTAAAACACCTTTAGATCCCATTAGAAAACCATTACATGTGCCTAGAAGGCACCCATTAAACAATTAGGATCCATTACATTTTGATCTCAAACCATCAGAAAACCACAAAATCCCATCAACATTTACACACCATTACAAACACAACACAAAACAGTGGTTTATATGATGTTTCTCACCAGGGACACAAAATTGACTCACATTCACCTTTTAAATGAAAGCATTTTTCCCAAATTGTCAAAAAAATAAAAATAAAATTACACAATTAAAACATTTTGGACATTGCAGTCTTAGGAGTCCAAACAGTGACCAGCTAACAAATTTTCGTTTCGGCAGTGACTGACACTTCCTAAGACAGTCCTCCAGATGGCATTAGGACTAACGACAACCTGAGGAGTCTGTTTCATGTACTACTGTCAGGACATAGTGCCAGTTTTTGCGAGTTATGTTTATACACTTTTAACTACTGTAACTTTAAACTAATAATATGTTCTTAAAACCAACTGCTATGTGTCTGAAAATGAAATAAAATTAAACAGAACATTTCAAAACTATATTAACCTGGATCCAGTCGCCACATTCTACAATCACTAAATATGCACCTGTTTAGAATATTCCATCAATGTTATTTTGAAAATAATGGCTCCTAACATTTAGAGAACCTTCACATAATGTTAGGTCTAAGTTCTGAGACTGGTTCCTGTTACTTGCTGGTGTAACAGTTATTGATCTCACTGTTTAGTGCCTGGAGACTCTTTTTTGGTAAATTTTTCTGGACGTGTCCTCCTTCTCTGGACGGAGATCTTTTCTCTGGGCCTGCACCCCTCTCTGACCCGGCCTTGCCTAGAGCTAAATGTAGAGTCCTGTCGGGCTGTTTTTTTCCTGAGTGGCTCCAGCGAAAACACGCATAAAATAATTTACGACCCTCACTAGAAGGTTGCCATGTAATCTAAGAGAGCTCCAAAACACAAAACATCCAAATCCTCTCCGTTCCTTTCCACGTGGTGCATCCGTACTCACACAAACCAAACAATTACATCAACGTCTACGCTCCGGTTCTCCACTTTTCCCCCCAGTGTCGCCTTTTGCCCCCGCTGAAGCGACGGGCGAGCGGCATTTGGAGAAGGAAAGGCCAATCTCTTTCTACTTCCCGCTGCTTTTGATGTCTAAAATCTTTTGCTGGGTTTAAACATCTGTTTCCAAATAGCCAGCAGCCACTAATTAGAGCTTTTAACAAGACTGAACGGCGTGAGAACCAGAGGGTGGGCATGAGGAGGCATGTATACCCCACTAAAACCACCACATTCCTAACTAGGAGCCTGTCTTTCTCTTACAGAGAGAGAGAGAGAGAGAGAGAGAGAGAGAGAGAGAGAGAGAGAGAGAGAGAGAGAGAGAGAGAGAGAGAGAGAGAGTATGTGTTATTATCTTGAACCTCACCTGTATATACACTCATTTCAAGCTCTTTGTGTGGTACTACCATGATGGTATCTGATGGTACAGTCAAATAAACCACAGTGTTTAGTACCGTGATAAACTAGCATGTTATTATTAATTATTAATGGTTAATGGTATTACCATGGTAAAACAATAATAGTAAAAGCAGTTGTGTGTAACTATAATATTACTGTAATATTACAATTGTAGTAACATGGTATTATGTCCAAACAACATGGCTCTAGCATGATACTCTACATTGGAAGGTTTTAACAGATTGTTCTTCATTTATAGCTATAACTCATCCATTGTGTACTGATCTGTCAGCTTCAAATGACCATTTATTGTTATTTATTTCCATTTTTTGCATATATTTAGATTTTGGTATTTGTTGATTAGCATGCTAGCTCCGTCAGCTACAATAATTTATTTGCCCATAGAGCTTTTCTAGACACTCGTGACATTTAGAGAGTCACCTCATCCACCACCAACGGTCAGGACCAGGAATTCACAGATTTTACTGACCTTGATCGTTGTTAGTCATAAAATTCCTCACACTACAAAATCTGCCCTGAAATATCACACACGTTCAGATTATACACAGTCTCAAAACCTTGCAACTAGATGTAAACAAACATGGCGGATGACAGAGAAGCCTTTGCTATGCTAGTACAATAAAATGTCAAATGACATTTTAATGTTATTAATTAAATTTTTTAATAGTTTCTGGTGTTTACTTATTAGCATGCAAGCTAGAATGTAGCCAGCTACATTCATTTATTCATCTAGACACTCAAAGCTCTTTGACATTTGGAGATTATTAGGAAGGACATTTATCCAGGACATCAGGCCTTCTCTTTCAGAGGACATGACCAGGGATTCACTGATTTTTCTGTCCTTTATCGTTGTTAGTCATAAAAGTCCTCACACTACACAATCTGCCCTGAAACACCACACACTTTCAGATTACAAAATCTGGCAACTAGATGTAAACAAATATAGCAGATGACAGAGAAACCATTGCTATGAGTGCTTTCTGCTCAGACAAGGTCATGAAAAGGAAACGTTATTTATACCAAATCGGGTTAAAAGGTAAGGAAAAAGATCTCAGATGCTAATATTAAGGCTAAATGCTAATGTGAAATTTTCTGCAAATCTAAATTGTTGATGATTAATTACATGATAGAAGAATCCCAATGAAAAAAATCCTTAACATCTCAGTAGTCATCAAAAAGATATAAATGAGACTTTTCAGACGTTTCAGATCTTAAATATTTACATTTACATTTGTACATTTACAGCAATTTGGCAGATGCTCTTATCCAGAGTGACGTACAACAGTGTTTTGTTTCCATTAAGAGAATTATCTCAGCTAGTACAGACAGGTTAGAGTCCAAACCACTCTTCAGTTCAGACACTGAGACTGTGAGGGACTCTGCTGTTTGAACAGTAAGTGGGAGTTTGTTCCACCACCTGGGTGCCAGGAGTCTTGATGTCAGTCTTCCGTGTGTCTTGAAGGATGGCGAGTCAAGCCAAGCCGTACTAGAAGCTCGAAGGGTTTGAGGTGCAACTTGAGACTTGACCATTACAATTAGTTAGGCAGGGACTGGTCCATAGGGATGAGCGAGTACACCACTATCTGTATCTGTATCTGTTCAAGCATCTAAATTATCTGTATCCGTATCTGTACTTGGTGTGGGCGGGGCCTAACCCAGAATTGCACATGGTTTAACTGGAAGTGTTTTTTTTCTTTCAATTATTTATTTAATTTTACTACCTATCGTTTTTGGCATTTTTTCCCAAACAAAGTTAAACAATGTTGATTAAGGTGTGTGTGTGTGTGTGTGTGTGTGTGTGTGTGTGTGTGTGTGTGTGTGTGTGCATGTGTGTGTGTGACTGAGTGACTGTGTGTGAGGGAGTGAGAGTGCGGCACAGCACTGGCAGAGATGTGTGTATGTAGGGAGGGGCAGGCGCTCTGTGTGACTGGCCAATCACAGATCACGAAGACAGTCCATTACCCAATGAGGATTTTCCTTCAGCACGAGCACAGATATTGACGAGTTTTACTCATTTAATGGTCGTACTCATCACAAATGCGTTATCTGTACCGGATACTCATCTGAAATGAGTATTCAGCTCAACCCTACTGGTCCATTTCTTGCTTTGTAGGTGAGCATCAGGGTTTCAAATTTGATGTGAGCAGCTACAGGAAGCCAGTGAAGTGAACACAGCAGTGGAGTGATGTGAGAAGACTCGGGCTGACTGAAGATCAGCTGAGCAGCTGCATTCTGGATCAGCTGCAGGAGCCTGATGGCTTTCATAGGAAGACCAGCCAGGAACATTGTAGTAGTCAAGTCTTGAGATAATGAGTGACTGGACAAGCACCTGGGTGGCAACCTTGGTTAGAAAAGGTCAGATCCATCAAATGTTGAAGAGGAGGAACCTGCATGACAAATTTCTTCTCAGACCTCAGTAATCTCATGTCTCCTTTTGAGCTTTAGTGTGTGTCTTAATTAAATCTCACACTGTATGAACTCATCCACTTCTCAACACTAAGAGTCTTCTCAGTTTTGACTAATAACTATGTTGATCTGCACCTAAGGTATCTCACAATATATTTTTGTCATTGTCCTAAGGAGTTTTAGGAGAATCTCTACTCAGTCTCATGAGATGTCAATGAGACATAAATAAGAGTTTAGTTTAAGTTTCAGCTCTCAGATATTCCTTCTCTGCCCATCTCATGTCTCCTCCTGAGTGTTAGTGTCGGTCTTAATTATATCTCACACTGTGCTCAGATAACACGTTTACCAGACATTATTCTCAATATAACATGGAGTAGGTCCACATCTGCTCCATGCAGGGTCTACACTGGTGTCCCGCAAGGCTCAGTACTGGGTCCTCTTCTTTTCTCACTTTACACTCATTCTCTTGGTGAAGTAATTTCTTCTCATGAATTCTCATACCACAGTTATGCGGATGACACTCAACTGATGCTTTCCTTCCCTCCTTCTGACACTCAGGTATCCAGCCGCATTTCATCATGTTTGACAAACATCTCCACTTGGATGACAACCCATTACCTGAAGCTCACCCCTAGCAAGACTGACCTTCTATTAATTCCTGGAATGACTGGTCTGCGTCTTGAACTTCCTGTCTGTTCGAGAACTCCATCGTCGTGCCATCTCAAGAAGCAAGAAGCCTTGGGGTGATTCTTGACAACCAGCTATCATTTTCTACTCACATCACAAATGTGGCGCGGTCGTGCAGGTTCCTCCTCTTTAACATTTGATGGATCCGACCCTTTCTGACCCAGGATTCTACCCAGGTGCTTGTCCAGTCTCTCATCATCTCAAGACTTGACTACTGCAACTCACTCCTGGCTGGTCTTCCTCTAAAATCCATCAGACCCCCCTGCAGTTAATCCAAAATGCAGCTGCTCGACTGGTCTTCAATCAACCCAAGTTCTCCCACGTCACTCCTCTGCTGCGGCCACTTCACTGGCTTCCTGTATAAGATTCAAAACCCTGATGCTCGCTTACAAGGCAAGTAATGGACCAGCCCCTCTCTAAGTAAATGCAATAGTCAAGTCTCGAGTTGCATCTCGTACCCTCAGAGCTTCCAGTACAGCTCGGCTTGACCCACCATCCTTCAAGACACGTAGAAGACCTTGTACCGAAGTGGTGGAATGAAGTCCCACTGGTTGTTCAGACAGCAGAGTCCCTCACAGTCTTCACACACAGACTGAAGAGCATCTCTTTATGGAGCACTTAAGTCAGTGCTAGTTTAAATCTCTTGTTGTTATGCTCAGATTGTGAATAATTATGTATCTTTCCTTCCTTCTAAGGTATTAGTAATGGCTGTTCTAACAATGTCTGAACTGAAGAGTTGCTTGGACTCTAACCTGTCTTTACTAGCACAGATAATTCTCTTATGAAAACAAAGAACTGTTGTACGTCGCTCTGGATAAGAGCGTCTCCAAATACTGTAAATGTACACATGTAAATATGAACTCAACCATTTCTCAAGTCTAAGAGTCTTCTCTGTTTTGATGCGGTGAGTAACTATTATATTTATCTGCATCTAAGCCTTCTCACATTATATTTTTGTCATCCTGCTAATGAATATTAGGAGAATCCCTACTCAGTCTCGTGAGATGTCAATGAGAGCATTTTGAGAAATAGAAGACTGTTTTGGCGGCGGTTGATCTGTGATTAAATGAAAGCTGAGGAGTGTTCTTGTAGTTGTGTTTAGTAGGGAAAACAGACACTTTGTCATTGTCATTCATAAAGCTTGTATGGAGACTTCAAAGGGAGAAGAAGAAACATCTGTTAACGTAACTTCAAAGGTTTGTGTTTTCTGATTTTTCTGTAGGTTCATTCATCACGAAATGTTCACACAGTGCAAAAAGGCAGCCGGTGCTTTTAGATCATGTAAAGAAATGGAGTTATGAGGCTTCTCCTATTTAATTATTGGGTAATATGTCATTCATCAAGCCGAACTTGTTAAGTGAAGAAGCTCCTGAGCTGGCGAGCGGGTGCTTGTGCTTTGTTTCTGCTCCTCTCGCGCTGCTGAACTTCTGCCAGGAGCTTGACATTTTTCAGTAGCTGCCTTCTTTTCTGTTTTCTTTCCTTCTCCAACAATCACGAGTGCCAAATAGGTTTCCTGGCAGGAGCAGAGGAGCAGTGTTTATGAACAATGCCTTGCCTCTCTCCCTCACACCCTGCACTGACATTATCCCAGGGTGTATTTCACAAAGCTTAGCCAGGTAACGTAAGCCCAAAGTCAGTCCTGTCCAACGGAAGAAGAGCAGCACAACATTTCTATTGGATAATCCTCAATGCTTGGACTCAAGTCATCTGGCTAACGTAGAACCTCCTGGGTGGCACTGCATAAAGCAGGGTTTCTAAGTTAGCCAGATAGCTTAATCCAAAAACTGAGGATGTACAAGAGGAACATTTGATTTTACTTTTACTTTCTGCACTTTTGACTTTAGATAGGCTTGACTTCAGTGACGGTCCTAGCCTGTTTGGCGCCCTGGGCAAACAACCCCTCCGGCACCCAACCATCAAACCCCCCAACCCAGGCACAAAGCCCCCATCACAACAGCTGGGATGAACACTGGCTGGCTATAAGCAATGCAATGATTCAAAGGGCGCTTCACATAACCTCTTGGGGGTGGGGCAGACCACCCTCGTGCCGCCCCTGACGTTGTGTCGCCCTGGGCGGCTGCCCATATTGCCCAAATCAGAAACCGTTACTGCTTGACTTTAATAAGTACAGCTTAAGCCCAACATTGAGGGTTGTCCAATAGGAACTCCATGCTGCCCTTTGAGGTTGGGCTTAAGTTACCTGGCAAATCCTGGGTGGAATAAGCAAGATTACAAAAATAGCCAGATAGCTTAAGCCCAAAAGTGAGGGTTGTGCATTAGAAATGTTCTGCTGCTTTTTTTTCACTGGACATGTTTCACTTTGGGCATCAGTTATCTGGCTAACTCAGAAGCCCTGAATGGTATTCCCCAAAGCAGGATTTATAAGTTAATCAGACATTGAGGATTCAATAGGGCCATCCTGCTTTAGACTTAAGCTACTTTGTGAAATGTCCCGCTGGTCCTGGAAATCAGATCCAACACAGTCTGATATTCAGATGCTCCTGAAGGTCTTCATGATGTGTTTGATGAAGAAGCTAAATGTTGCCGGATGGGACCAGGACCAGCCATGTGCTTTCCTCATGTTGAGTGTTTATGCTTTGGTTCTCATCTCCGCCCTCCTGTCTGTTCCACATGTTCTCTGTTTAGGATTCCCAGCTCCGCCTTCATTACGTCCCTTCATTATCCTGGTCACCTGTGTCTCGTTTGTTGCTGTTACTCTGTTTTATTCTCACCTGTTCTTTGTTTGGTTCTCCTGGTTATTGTACCTGTTTGTCTTGGTTATGGTTCTTTAGTGTTCTCTATTGATTCAAACACAACAATTGTAAAAACAACATAAATTGCGTATAAAAATAAAATTAGGAAATTAAAACCACTATGATGTGAGGTTCCTCAGCAAAAATTATAAATTCATTTGGCTGATTGCCAGACAATCCTCACTTCACATTAAAAAATGTTGAGTTTTCAACAAAATGAGTGGCGGTTATGTGATTGGCATTTGAAAAGATAAGATATCACAGTTCTGTTACAGTTTATATATAAAATGATGGCATATATATAGAAAAAATACAAAATATTGATGAAAAAGAGTATCATAGTGTCAGATTTTGTGATTAATTCAGTAACACACTTTAATTATTAGTCTTAAAAGGTGTTATGATTTTAGATGGGAGCAGATCTCAATTGTATTTTTACTTGTTTAAGCATATGCTGCTGTTTTTGTGCATAATATGGCAGTTTTCCTCAAATACAGTATAGTAAAACATGTCACAATCTGTCAAGTTACAGTATTGCAAAACATCACAATGTATGAATCATGATAGATATCATATCTTAGAATTGCAAGTTTGAAAAAATACTTAAAAGCAGCTTAATTCTGAGCTATTTTTAAAAATTATTATCCAATTTTAAATATATTTAAAAATATGCATATATTTATATTTTGTAATAAAAAAATATGAAAAACTCAAAATTAACTTAATTATTAAATTGAAATTAAATTGTTAAATTTTAGATTCTTCTTTTTTAAAATTTTCTAATTAAAATAATATATTTTTAAAAATACTAATATATATTTTCTGTAATTATAAATATGAAAAAATGCTGAAAATTAGCCTGGTGTTGAAAGGACAAAATGTGCTCTGTAGATAAATAAAGTACATGTTTAGTTGCTAACAGACTTCCATTTAACCATTGTAAGCATGAGAGAAAACATCGACATCTGATGCTCGGCACCGGTGCAGAGAAATAGCTTCACGCCTCATTGTGTTTACGGAGTGGACGGGTGGACGGGCAGTGACATGGATCAGGGTGTTTATCAGACCCGTTTCAGAAGAAAAGCTGCCCATTATCTGCTGCGTGCTTCTGTTTTGTCTGAATAATCAAGGAGAGCAGAAATGCACTGATGGAACGATACAGGGACAAATTACACAGGAGGAAGCAAGCAAACAAAGACTAATTTACAACTGTGGGAGTGATGTGACCAGCGTCCCACCACGGCTCTGTTATGTCCTGGTTAAGAAGCGCTATCAGATTAATCTCTGATCGGTTCTTGTTGCTCTTATCTTATACAAAAGAATAATGAACAATGGTCATCACACAGTGGAAAAGCATATCAGGCCATCTAAACTCTGATTTATGACTCCACCCACTTCACCACAGGGTTGGCTACATGTTACATTTGAATGACCAGCGTTCTCAATTAAGGAACGTTCCAGAAGAACATCTAAGACTAACACTAACATTAAGCCTATTTTGAGCCTTCAATCATTCTAACTCTAAAATTTGTGCTAATGCTAACTAAAACCATTTCTAATTTTAAGACTAATTCTAACGGTCATTAATGCTAACTCTAAATAGTGTTTATTAATCTAACACTAACACAATTACTATTCTCCACTAATGTTAACAATAATTCTAACACTAAAAGTAATACTAACACAAAATCTAACTCTAATTCTGATTTTGACTAACATTAATACTAAAACTAATTCTAATCTAATTCTAATTTTGAGTCATGCTAATCCTAATTATTTACTAATTCTAACTCTTAATCCTAATCTTGACTAACAGTAATCCTAATTCTAACTCTAATTGCAGTCTAACTGTAGTCTTAACTAACATTAATTAAATCTAAAATTTCATTAGTTCTAACTCTAAATTGAGTTCTGTCTAAAGTTGTTTCAATCACTCAAACATTAAGTCTATTTTTAATCTTAACTAACACTAATCCTAACACTAATTCTAACTCTAATTCAAGTCTTGGCTAATTCTAATCCTAACTAACCCTAATTTTTATTTTATTGTAATATTCACTATTTCTAATCATATCTACCTCTAAATCTATTTATAAAGCTAACCTAACTAAAACTAAAACCTCTTTTAATGAAGTAATTCTGTATTATTTTTGTTGGTCCACACAAAGTCCAGCTGACATTTTAACTGATGCAAAAATAGTGAAAATGGAAATAAAAGCATTATTTGCCAGAACTGAAGTCAAACATGTCTTATAAGGTTACAACATTTTCAAAATGATGAATATTAGACACGTAGTCAGGATTTAAGCTGGTTTCACTTACAAAGATATCTTTTTTTTGTGACAACAATAGCCATCACATCAATACTTTAGTGTCCAGCTCGCTGAAAGTGTAGATCAAAGTCAAAAGAAAAGCTGAGCCTCGGCCTCTATTGTCTGAGTTAGTGTTACAGTGTGTGAAAGAAAAGCAGCGTACAGCTTGAAGCATCACTTAAAAGACGAGGAAACTGATCTCCTTCATACACACTGACAGAAACCTTAGACCTGCTGATTCATCCTACAGCACTCTCACACTTACACCAGCGCTGGAGACGGGTCCTCAGTTTTAGGGCGGGGTGGAGGGGGGACAGCTAACTCCTTAACATCAGTGGGTTCTCCTTGTCAACAATGAGATCAGACGAGATTTCTCAACCAGGACTCTTCTCAGTTATGACTATTGTAACGCTTAATTAAAAGTGGTTTCATTTTTGATGGTGTGAAGTATCTCAAGTCTCTTTGTCTCATGTTATTTCTCCTAAAGATGATCTCCAGAACCATCAAAGAGCAAAATTTGAGAAATAAACTATCACATTGATATCTCTATGGTGAGGATAAAACCTCCAACGTGTAATAGAGTGAACAGTGAGTGGTCGCAGTGTTTAACATCTCCAGCAGCTCTAACATGCCACCACCACGTCAGTGTCACTGAGAATGATCCACCTGCTCTGTGGGGGGTCCTGATAATTGAAGGAAAGGTGAACAAAGTATACATAGAAATAGATGTGCAGTCTGTACAGAGTGCATGTACATATAGAGCTAACATGAATAATGAGTGGAGATACAAGCTATGTGTACCTAATTAAGTGGCCAGTGAGTGGTCTGTGCCCATGTAAGTTCTGAAGAACCAGTCCAAAAGACTAATACTGCGGACTGATGTTAATAACACATACAAGTATCTCATCTCACCTGGCGGCCCACTCTGTTG
>BRDA01086663.1:0-12625 GCA_036984385.1 Crenuchus spilurus
AACTTTTTTGGAATCCGGTTTGTATTTGAACACCCTGCGAATTTGCAAGTTCTCCCACTTAGAAATCATGGAGGGGTCTGAAATTTTCATCTTGGGTGCATGTTCACTGTGAGAGACATAATCTAAAAGAAAAAATCCGGAAATCATAATGTATGATTTTTTAATCATTTTTTTGTGTTACTGCTGCAAATAGGTATTTGAACACCTGCCAATCAGCAAACATTCTGGCGCTCAAAGACCTGTTAGTCACCAGAGACAAGATTGTAAACCTACTCAAGGCTGAAAAGGGCTACGGGGCACCACTGTTTCCAAGGTTACTGTGGCTAACACACTAAGACGTCATGGTTTAAATTCATGCATGGCAAGGAAGGTTCCCCTGCTTAAATCAGCACACGTCCAGGCCCATCTTAAGTTTGCCCATGACCATTTGGATGATCCAGAGGAGTCATGGGAGAAAGTGCTGTGGTCAGATGAGACCAAAATAGAACTTTTTGGTCTTAATTCCACTTGCCATGTTTGGAGGATGAAGAATGATGAGTACCATCCCAAAAACACCATCCCTACTTTGAAGCATGGAGGTGGAAGCATCATGTTTTGGGGGTGTTTTTATGCACATGGGACAGGATGACTGCACTGTATTAAGGAGAGGATGACCATGTATTGCAAGATGTTTGGGCAACTAGTTAGAGCACTGAAGATGGGTCATGGCTGGGTCTTCCAACAGGACAATGACCCAAAGCACACAGCCAGGATAACCAAGGAGTGGCTCCGTAAGAAGCATATCAAGGGTCTGGAGTGACCTAGCCAGTCTCCAGACCTAAACCCTATAGAAAATTTTTGGAGGGAGCTCAAACTCCCTGGCTGATCTGGAGAAGATTTGTGTGGAGGAATGGGCCACAATCCCTGCTGCAGTGTGTGCAAACCTGGTGAACAACTACAGGAAACGTTTGACCTCTAATTGCAAACAAAGGCTAATATTAACATTGATTTTCACAGCTGTTCAAATACTTATTTGCAGCAGTAACACAAAAATAAATTATTTAAAAAATCATACATTGTGATTTCTGGATTTTTTCTTTTAGATTATGTCTCTCACAGTGGACATGACACTTAAGATGTATAATTTCAGACCCCTCCATAATATTATACATAATGTATAAATGACGCTAATGTTGCTAACAATAAAACTAGTACAGAACACCAATTAGCATTCCTCAGATTCCCCATGATAACTGGTGGTTTGCTGTCAGGTTAGCTTGTTTGCTCCGGCCTTTCCTTTTCAAAAATTCCTGAACTTCATAGAAGGAAATTCACAATTTTGGCCACCGGGGAGTCATGTTTTCAACATGGCTGCCTGGTGTCATCTCCAGGACGAAGATGGGAATGAGGAGGGCAGAATGATGACAGGGCAAATCCCTCTTCCATCTAACACACTTTAAAAAGATGTCTTGCAGCAAGTGACAAATGAGGAAGGGCTCCAGAAGCAAGCCGTAAATGGTGCCACGACAAAGGTTAGTGATGGAACATCTATCAAACTCTGGCTAAACGTTGGTGGACTGACAGTGATGGAGAAGAGGAGCGAGGCTTTAGTCATGGGTGAGCGGTGCACTCGTCTTTTTCAGAACCAGAGCCTTGGAAAGAGGGAGAGAAGACAGAGAGACACAAAAAGAAAGTCAGAGAAGGAGAGAGAGCAACAGAGAGAAATATGAGTGGAATGAGTGAGTGGAGAGGGTGAGAAAATATGAATTGTAATAAAGCACAATGAGATGGAATATGAATGGAGAGGGGAAATAGATTTCAGTTATTGGGAATAAAACATAGGAAGACAAAGGCAGAACGTTGGAATAAAATTAAGGGGGCTACTATACGTTCTTGCCTAATGAACAGAAAAAGGAGAATGACAGGCTGTGTGTGTGTGTGTGTGTGGGGGGGGGCACTGAGACTCAAAGAGAAAAAGAAACTTTGCTGTCAGCTGAATGAGCAGCAATGCTGTGACACATTAACATAAAATTATAGGTTAGAGTGCATTAGTCATTTTTTCACGTCCATTACAGTGCCTTGTGAAAGTATTCACCCTTTAAGCTTTTTACATATTTTTTTACATCACAACCCCTACTTAAATGGTTTTTTTTTTAAATCTGAATTGTATGTGATGCATCTGCAGAAAAATAGTTTATGTTGGTTACATTTATATATATATTATTATTTTTTTATTATTATTTATTTATTGATTTATTTATTCATTCATTTATTTATACATTTATTTATTTATTTATTTATTTATTTATGCTTTTGTCATTTTTGGTCCTCCATAAAAACCTGACCTATATCATTTAATTAATTCAGGAGTTCATTACATCAGTCTACAGTCATTTTAATAACATAGATCACAAATAACCTTTTTACAGTAACATATACGTTATCTGCAACATTCACAAATTATGTTTACTGTAATCCCAACTTTTACATAGAAAAAATAAGAACACTGTATTTAGCACAAGAAATGCTAATTTATGCAGCACTTGGCACACACCACACAGCTCACTCACAGCCACGTGCATAAGGCTCACTGCTCCAAACTTCTAGAACTTTCCGAACTTGAAAGATTTACTCAAATAAACATACTTTTAGTTCAGAATAATGATATTAACAATGTAAAATTACATTTAAACACGTTTGTAATCATTATTTCAGCTCACAATTATGTGAAACATGGAATTAGCGATAGCATAGATGCTAATCACTCACTGGTGAAAAAGTTTTCATATATCAGGATTTCTCTTTGTTGTCTTTGGAAGCCCATTGCTGCAACCTAAAATACAAAATATTTTTTTTTCTCATTATTAAATAAACTGCTATCTCATTATTTTGATATACTAAGTCATTATTTTGAGATATCAAGTCGTTATTTTGAGATACTAAGTCATTATAATGAGATGCTATCATTATTTTGAGACACTAAGTCATTATTTTCAGATACTAAGTCATTATATTGAGATACTAAATCATTATTTTGAGATACTATTTCATTATTTTTAGATAATGTCTCATTATTTTGAGATACTAAGTCATATTGAGATGCTGTCATTATTTTGCGATACTAAGTCAATTATTTTGAGACACTATGTCATTATTTTGAGACACTATGTCATTATTTTGAGATACTAAGTCATTCTTTTGAAATACTAAGTTATGGAGGAATAAACAGAACTCTTCCTGGCATATGGTGCTGTCAGTCTTTAATTTGATTCTATATTGTAATATAACTTGCATAATATTATAATCATATACAAACATAACATTTGTTTACATTAGTTTTTTTATGTACACTATACTGCCAAAATATTTGTTCACCTGCTTTGTGTTTGGTTAGTTTAGGTGGGATGCAGCTGCTCGGCCATGGAAAGCCATTCCATGAAGCCCAGCAAGTTATTTTCATTCCCAGTCCCTCTTTGTTATAACACCACTTTGTTATAATACCACTGACAATTGACTGTGGAATATTTAGTAGTAAGGAGATTTCACGAGTGGATTTCTTGCACATTTTGTATCCTATCATAGTACCATGTTGGAATACATTGAGCTCCTGAGAGCCACTCAATTTTTCACTAATAAATATATTTCTGGAAACACTGATTGCACAAACAATGCATTCCAAGTGGAAATACAGTTTTACAGGTGCAAGTAAAATTTGTTGTTAAGACCTATTGGACTTTGAAAAGCCAACCACATATAATGATAAATATATATATAAAGGTAACATTTATTAAGTATATGTGTGCACCATAGAATTCATGGTAACAAACACTTTTCTTAAAACACTCAATAAGAGAACAAGGAAGCAGATTCATTGGTAACGGGTATTATGACAAGTAACATGTAAGCCATGCATGTTAAACAGTCAGCATTTATCTCAAGATGGTCAGAAAACATTTACCAGTGGGCCAAATATTTTTGTATATGAACACACATTCAGTGTTAAAGAACAGCTGAAATCTGACATAACTAAAATGACTGTAACTGAGTATCCACAATGAGAATAAGTAAACAATTCTGTAATTTTCAATCATTCAAAAGTTGATAATATACAAAATGACAGCATATCAGCTCATAGAACAAGTTGCACCCCCACAAAAACACTGATGGCAGTATTCTACTGAACACTGCAATTTCATGGACTAGATTATATAATGTCCATCACCCATACATTAGATTCTAAGATTTTCATCTCAGAGCTGAAATCTGGGTAGCTGTCATAATATATTGACAATTCCAGTACACAGCCACATGTGTGTGCCATAGGTCTCCTCTGGAATCCTTTTTTTTTTTTTTTTCAAAAGCAAAAACATCTCAAAATCTCATTATCTCAAAATAATGAGTTAGCATCTCGAAATAATGAGTTAGAATCTCAAAATAATGACAGTGTCTTAAAATAATGACTTACTATCTCAAAATAATGAAATAGTATCTGAAAATAATGACTATCTCGAAATAATGACTTAGTATCTAAAAATATTGACTTACTATCTCAAAATAATGAGAGAGCAGTTTTCTTAATAATGAGAAAAAAATAATTGCTGGATTTTTTTTTTTATTTTAGATGGCGGAAATGGGCTTCCATACTTGTCTTCCCCAACATCTGCTAGGTGATGTATATATTTATATTACATATTACATATGTTTTCTCTCTTAATACAGGACAAGCTCCTGTAATAGTTAAAAAGTTATTTGTGTAGTGGGTCTAAATCCAACAATGTTAGCTAACTGGCTAATCAGCCTAGCCTAGCCGCTAAGTCAACTCCAACAAGTTTTCTCCTATCATAAGTATTTTCTCCTCTAAAGCATCTAAAAGAAAATGTTTCATGTTGCTCTTTCAACTCCCTTCTTTTCATGAAAAGAAATCAGTATATCTCGTAGAGTGGGTAATGGCAGACACCGCCTCTGCTAGTCTCGCCCATCCTCGTTTCTTGCTTTCAGCCATCAACCACACAATCATTGTACTTTCCAAGAAGGATTGTAAAACTTTGGTTTGTTTTTCCTCAATTGTTGCTGTCCTCTGAGTAGATTAAACAAAAATAACAAATACTTTTAACTTCATATTCTCATGTTTTCTGTTTTAGACAGTCCTAAAAAGTCCTTAGAAAGTTCTAAACATAGATAAAGACAAATCAAATGAATGAAACAACAATATAAGACTTGGTCATTTATTTATTGAAGAAAATTATACAATATTACATGTCTGTGAGTGGCAAAAATAGGCAAACCTTTAAGATTTGCAGATCATTTGAAGGTGAAATTTGAGTCAGGTTGTGTCTATCAATGGGATGATGGTTAGGTCAGAGTGGGTGCCCAGTTTTATTTAAAGAACTAGCAAAGTCTGATATTCACAACAGGTCTGTGGCAGTGTATCATGGCATGAACAAATGAGATTCTTGAATCTCATGAGAAGAATTGTTAATGGTCATCAGGCTGAAAAACGTTTATACTCCACCAATCCTGAGTGAATTAAATAAAAACTTTTACTTAACATTCTCATGTCTCGTATCTTGTGTGGTTTGGTCAGCTGTAGCATATGTAAGAAAATGATGAATTTCTTCAAAGAATATTTAAGAACTTGAATCTAGTGCCAGCTGTCTAAAAACTTCCAAAACTTCACTGTCTCATAGAATGTGAATATCATATCATCAATTCTCTAAGTTATGAGTGAATATCAAGCACAGGGCTTAACACATTATGCTACTTTCTATGTAGTTCTTGAATACTACACCTGTACAAGAGAAAGTCAAAGAAAAACACTGAAGACCTTTCTTGGTCAAAGCACAGAGAAAGAGGGATGGGGCCTATGATTAGATGAGCAAGATGCAGGATAAGGCTGGAAGAGAGCAGACAGAGGTCAAGAAAGGAGCTGAAGAGGAGAACGATAGCATCTTTTGCTCTGAGAGAGTGCAAAGTGGTGGGATGATTGAGAAAGAGATAAAATCAAACTTCTGCCATCTTCATGGAAAGAGGGATAAACAGGTCATATTTAGCATTCAACTCTGCTCCCAAGACTCACAGGCAAAATAGTCGCCGGTAAAGAAAAGCAGGCAGAGCCAGGTGAAGCAAAAGAAACATCTCAGCAGGAAGCAGTTGTCGGTCATACGTGAAGAGTCTCAGCTAGACTTGTGTACTCATTGACCACTATTTGCAGGAATGGGCAGGATTTGGGAAACATGTGTTTTTCACACTTTGTGTTTCAACTACTAAACTATTTAAAATAATATATGAATGAATGGCAGTGATTTAAAGATAAATTAAGAATTATTCTCACATTTCAATTCAACTGATGATACTGAACTCAATTCAACTGTCTCAGTATTTTAAACAAAATTTTTAAATAAAAAAAATGATGAAAAACATTGAAACCATGCTTTGCAATCTTTACACCCCTGCAATTAAAGGAAATTACTAGAAAGAGTCACATCTAGAGAGAATCCACCTGGAGCAATGGACAGCCACCTTACAGTGGTGCTACAAAGTTTATGAACCCTTTAGAATTTTCTATATTTCTGAATAATTGTCACACAAGTCTTAATAGTAGATAAAGAGAACCAAATCAAACAAATGAGACAAAAACATTAGACTTCATCATTTATTTATTAAGAAAAATGATCCAATATTACATCTCTGTACGTAGTCAATGTATATGAACCTTTAGGATTAGCAGATCATTTGAAAGTAAACACTGAATTAGGTTTTGTCAATCAATGGGATGACAATCAGGTGTGAGTGGGTTCCCTGTTTTATTTAAAGAAAAATATTCGAAACCTGTTTGTGGAAGTGTATCATGGCACAAACAAAGAAGATTTCTGAGTTGTTGATACTTATCAGGCTGAAAAATATTACCAATTTCTAAGGAGTTTTGATCACTTGGACAAGCATGAAGGCTATTGGAACAATGTTTTGTGGACGGATAATACTAAAATATATCTTTTTGTTTTAATGAGAAACATTATGTTTAGAGAAAGGAAAACACTGCATTCCAGTATAAAAAGCCTCATCCCATTTGTGAAACGTGGTGGTAGTTTCATGGTTTGGGCCAGTTTTGCTCTATTTGAGCCTGGATGGGTTGCCACCTTTGATGGAATAATTATACCAGCAAATTTTCACCTTGTTTGTGTTGTTTTTCACACAGAGAAAAAAACACTAAACTGCATCACAATAAACTATGTGAGAACATTCACTTCAGATATTGGTCTAAGACAGGAACGTAAATATAGTAGCAACAGAGATGGTAATTGTTCATAGCTTGGTAATTATGTTGGCTAAACTACACAAGCAGTATGGAGTGTTGAATTCACTTAAAGGACACTTCGTTTTTCAGTCTTTGAGAAGAAGATATGCTTCCAGAAGAAATGGGCTAATATTGAGAATGCTAAGTACATGCCAACCGTTAACATGCTAAATCATGTTCGATGAGGGTGATAAAAGTCTTTTCTCGCCATCTGTTTGAATCTATTTGTAGGATAGTGCACTGTCATCATTTATGAATTGTGCATCATACTGATGAGAGCAGGGTTGCCAACACTCACACATTGTGAGACTTACACAATGAGATTGAATCTCAATCTCTCATGCCACACATACTTTTTCTCACACTAAATATTCACCCTAGCTGAATTTTAAGTGGAGGAACCACAGTAGTGTGTGCATACTGACATTTTGTACTAAGGGGAACCTCCCTCCACTTTGCCTGGCTAGTTACTAAAATAATTATTTGTTTACGTGCTCTACCGCATCCCACACTTTGACCATGGGAGCCATTTAGCCCAGACTTGCAGGCTACATGAGATAGCTTCAGTGTATCATGGTTGGATCACATTCTCACCACAATCAAAGCATTCCAAACTTCATTTAGACCTCTCAAAAGTTTCAGTGCTGTTGTTTTGGTCCACAGCACGATGAGATAACTGCTTTCAGACCTGCTCAAATGAATCAGTTCAAATTAATCTGAAAAAATGCAGGTTTGAAAACACGCTTAAAGTCATGTTCCCCACCACACTGGACCAGTAACTAGTGATTCATTCTCCAAGCTTTTTGAGTGCACTTTTGTTTCACAGAGAATGAAGGGCCCACTTGTATTCATATGTGAACCACACACTACAGTACAAGTTATTGCCCAAGGCCCTGTCTCAGATCACTACTTAATGCAACTGACATGTGTCTGCTTTCATGCCCTGCTGCTTTGCTCTGAATGCAGGTCTGTGTCTAGGTGTCTTTCTCTTTTTATTTATCAGCTTTACTACTTCAGGGTGAAATGACAGAACTCAAGCTGGACACAGACTGCAAACAAAGACTGTGTGTGCGCGTGTGAGAGAGAGAAAGACAGAGAGAGAGAGAGCTGTTGAAAGCTCTTAGCCATAGGTCTCAATCTGAAGTCATTCTCTTCACTCAGATTAAATCAAGTACTTGACTTGGACCTATCTCTCTTTCTCTTTGCCTCTATATCTCTCCCTCTCACTTTCTCTTGCTCCATTTGAGTGTCTCTCCCTCCACCTGTCAATATCTCCCTATTTCTCCCTATGTCTCTATTTCTGTCCTGATAAGTCTCTCTCTCCCTCTCTCTTCTGGTGTCTCTCTCTCTGACTTTCTCTCTTCTTCCATCTATCTGTCTCATCTCTTTCCTTCTTTTCCTCTGTTTCATTCTCTCTTGTGTCTCCTTCTGTCTGTTTATGTCACTCTGTCTCTCTCCCTCTCTCTTCTGCTCTCTCTCTCTTCCTCCATCTGTCTCTCATCCTCCCTCTGTGTATCTCTCTCCTTCTTTCCATGTCCTCTTTCTTGTCTCTCCCTCTGTCTGTCACTCTAAATCTCTCTTTATCTGTCTCCTTCTCGTTTATTACTCTCTCTTTCCTCTCCTCCTTCCCTTTCTTGTATCTCCCTTTGTCCCTCCACCTCTCTCTTCTTTTCTTTCTCCTTCTATCTCTCTCTCCTTCTTTCCCTCCGTCTGTCTGTCCCTCTACCTCTGTCTCATTCTCTCTTTCCTGTCACTCCCTCTGTCCTTTCATCTTTAGGTTCAACATTATTGTCATTACACATATACAAGTACAAGGCAACAAAATGTAGTTTAGCATCTAACCAGAAGTGCAAATGTATGCACAAATATACATGTAAATATAATATAGAGGCATTGTATACATAATATACATATTGAATAAAATATATTAATAGTATGTGAAGAATGTGTAAAAGCTGTGATGATGTAATATGCAATTTACGTACAATTTATAGATATCATTAATAGATGACACAGGAGAATGTTGTGCATTCACTAACCAGAGTGCAGATATGTGAACAGTGAACATAGTTCAATAAGGAGATCTGGGGAAGAAGCTATTCTTCAGTCTGCTTATCCTGGTCCGGACGCACCTAAAGCACCTGACAGAAGACAAACGGGCAAACAGACTGTGAGTAGGGTTGGAGGAGTCCTTATTGTGATGTAGCGGTTATCATTAAAATTGACTACGCCACCTGAGGAATTTCACCTCAGGAAATAAAAACTAAAATAAAGCGACACAAATTCCTTTGTTGGGACAGAGACTCATGTATACAGGCAGTGTTTCAAAAGGCTAGATTTTATTGTCACAAGTTAAGTTTAAAACATTGACCTATACAGACACATTTATTAAAACAGAAAGATCAATAAGATTTATTATAATCTAAATGACCACAAAGCTAGCATTAGGCTCCTGCTAGCCACTACCACAATTAAAGAAAATAAAAGTATCTAACCAAAAATAAATTGAAAAGAAAGTAATTAGATACATAAACCAATAAACAACAAAGCAAATCAGGCCTGGTCTTTAATGCAGATAAACAACCCAAAGAAATGAATAAATAAAAAAATACAAAATTAGAAAATAACTAACCCCAAAATATTAACAAAAATATAAACTAACAAATTCCAAAAGAGGAAAATGAAAAGTTAACACAACAGTAGAAAACAAAAATTAAAAAAAGGTTATTAACAAAACGCAAATACCGCAAAATAAACCAAAGGCGGCGGGCGATGAAACGCCAAAAAGAAACAGCAAAAGCAAAGAAAAACCCCAGAAAATAACAATTCAATATCCACTTAAGGTGGCAGTCGACAGAAATAGCTTCACAGCCCCATGTGCAGCTTCATTAAAACATAAAAACGCTAAAACCAGCCGTTGCTTCACAGCTCAATATGCTGTTTCCAGTGAGGGAGAGAACAGCAGTAACTTCACCGCTCAAGATGCCACTTCCAACGCGGTGGAGAGAACAGCAGCAGCACAGAAAGTCAGCCACTACAGGGACGCCAGCTCCATTCAAACGGAGCTCAGTCGGTCAGCCCCAGCATTATGAGGCGCACAAGCAATAGAGGGAGCAGCAGGCAGCACGACTGTCTAATGAGAATTAAGATATAGATACAAATACTTAAACATTAAAATACCCTTCCTACACCAAGAGAGCAACATGCCTACCTGACATACAGCTGGAGAATAGCTAAATAAAGCTGCAAAGCAGCACAGATACCAAGCAGAGGTTGAGGCCTTGGACCACACGGCACAACACTGCAATCACTATTAAATAAATACAACACCTGATTACTACACACATTATAAAGCACACACACACAAAAAGAAGGTGCCAACATCCATGATCCTACCTGTAGGAAAAGAAGCACTGGTGAGCCTTCTTGACCAGTTGGTGGTCCAGGACAGGTCCTCCAGGATCTGTCTCTCCCTACCACTGTTTATCTCTCTCTTTTTCTGCCTCATTGTCTCTCTCTCTCTCTTTATCTCATTCTCTCCTCTCCCTCTGTCCTTCTCCATCTGTTTGTTTCCTTCTCTCTTCCTGTCTCTCCCTCTCTCTGTTTCTCGCTCTCATTTTCTTCCTGTCTTTCCCTACTTGTCTGTCCATCTTTGTCAGTCTCTCTCCCTCCATGACCACCTGTTTCTACATGTGTCCTGTATATTTTCTTTCTCTGAAGCAAACACTTATTTGGTCTGGTGTCATGTTTAACTACAGTAAGACACAACATGGACTACAGTCTGTAATTGTAGAATTACAAAGTGCACCTATATTGTCAGTGAAGCTGACACAAGGAGTGTAGCTACAAGGAGGTGCTCATAATGTTCTGATATGACTGTATTTATTCATGTATATATGTTCAATCAGATCTTTTACTGTGCTCAGCAGGTCAACTATGACCATTGGTTCCTCTCCCAACTTCTCAGAGTGTGTGTGTGTGTGTGTGTGTGTGAGAGAGAGAGAGAGAGAGTCTGAATATGTGTAGTGGGTCACAGTGCTAAATCTTGCCAAGATGAATAGTGCTTGTAATCAAGAATTTAATCTGCAATATACACACAACTTGAACATATAAATCACCACACACACACACACACACACACACACACACACACAGAGCAAACTTAGTGAACTTAAACAACTGTGACACTATGACTCAGCTTGCATGCTCAGTTTACAGAAGAGGTGGTGATGTGACATTTGTGTGTGTGTGTGTGTGTGAAAGCAAACATGTTTTGCAAATACATCATGTCTCCAGCTCTGTAAACACTGTAATCATTTCCCATGTCATTCACTGAGAATGATAAACAATGTGTGTGTGTGTGTGTGTGTGTGTGTGTGACTGACAGCTTTCATCATCTTAAGACATAACTCTTTGTAAATCAGTGTGCTGAAGTGTAAAAGTGTATACTGATGTATATGAATAAATGCATCATCCATCCATCCATCCACCTATCATCTTCCGCTTATCCGTGTCCGGGTCGCGGGGGTAACAACCCAAGCAAAAAAGACCAGATTTCCCTCTCCCCAACCACCTCTTCCACCTCATATGGGAGAATTCCAAGGCATTCCCAGGCCAGCTGAGAGATATAATCTCTCCAGTGTGTCCTAGGTCTTCTCCGGGGTCTCCCCCCAACTGGACATACCCGGAACACCTCACCTGGGAGGCGTCCAGGAGGCATCTGTACCAGGTGCCCGAAACACCTCAACTGGCTCCTCTCGATGTGGAGGAGCAGCGGCTCTACTCTGAGCCCTTCTCGGATGTCCGAACTCTTCACCCTATCTCTAAGGGAGAGCCCAGACACCTTACGAAGAAAGCTCATTTCAGCTGCTTGTATTCACGATCTCATTCTTTCGGTCATTACCCAAAGCTGATGACCATAGGTGAGGGTTGGAACGTAAACCGACCGGTAAATAGAGAGCTTAGCCTTCTGACTCAATTCTCTCTTCACCAAGACAGACCGGCACAGAGCCCTCATCACTGTGAAGGCTGAACCGATCCGCCTGTCGATCTCCCGTTCTGTCTTACCCTCACTCGTGAACAAGAACCCAAGATACTTAAACTCCTCCACTTGAAGCAAGGACACCCTCCCAACCTGGGGAGAGCAATCCACCTTTTTCCAGCTGAGTACCATGGTCTCAGATTTGGAGGTACTGATTCTCATCTCGGCTGCTTCACCAGTGATAACTGGAGGTTCTGTTCTGATGAAGCCAGCAGAACCACATCATCTGCAAAAAGCAGACATGGAATCCTGAGGTCACCAAACTGGACACCTTCCACCACTTGGCTACACCGAGAAATTCTATCCATAAA
>BRDA01086669.1:0-15323 GCA_036984385.1 Crenuchus spilurus
TCTCTCTCTCTCTCTCTCTCTCTTCAGTCTGTTTGTCTCTCTCTCTCTCTCTCTCTCCATCTGTCTGTCTCTCTTTCTCTCTGTTCTCTGTCTCTCTTTCTCTCTGTTCTCTGTCTCTCTCTCTGTTCTCTGTGTGTCTCTCTCTGTCTCTCTAGAGCCACCGTTTGTTTCTGAAACTGGTTAAAGTTGATAACTAACATTAGCGGCTCATAATTGACTTTATACTTACAGCCACAAGCAGCCTGGTTGGTAACTAACTAAACTAACGACTTCACGTGAGCCTACAAAAATCAGCAGCAGCTGTCTGGACTGGACTACTTTAACTTTAATTGGACTTTGCATAACAAGAAAACTCGGTTCACCTTTGGGAAAGAAAGCTGTCAACAGCTGTCTCCCCTCATTCTGCCTTCTTTCTTTTTCCTCCCTTTCTTTCTTCTTTTGAAATCCTGATTTCTGCTTTTTGGGCAGCATGATGTGTAGCACCCAGGTCATTCAATATAGGCTCACTGACGTTACACTTGTCGCTAGTCGCTGTTGGGCGGACTAAACCATTTTGGGCCTCCAAGAGGGGGCCCCCAGAATGTCCAATATGTTGAGAGGACTGTGACTAAAGTTAATTTCTTCAGTTGATATAATCAATATATTTGATATATCAATCAATAAATAATTAATTTGAGGTCCCAATTCATTTGAAATAAAAACATCCCAAAAAAAAAAAAAATTAATTCAGGATTTTTATGGGCCCCTCTCCCTACTCAGGCCCTGGGTAGTCAGGTCCACTTTCCCCCCCACTACCACGCCCATGAGCATGACACAGATGTTTTGGTAAAAAAAAACACACAGCAAGCTTCCAACTCATCTTTGCAAATCGCTTCAATACCAAAAGTAATGGCTTGACAGAAGTTTCTGTGCACAGAGAAAACAGTATCCCCTTTCCTCTTTCCATTTTAAAGAGCATATGGAATAATGAGTAACTCTATAATCTGCTGGAAGCTGAAGACTTTGCCTTGCCTGCTGCGCAGCAAACTGCAACACTCATATTCTGTTTCTAAACTGGGCTTTTTAATTGTGCTTCTCTGTAAGCCGGAAGGAAAGTAGTATCAACCAGATACTCAAACTCATCGAGGTCCGCCGCTTATAGCAGATTTTTTGTGCTTTTAAAGGAAAACAGAAAGGTGCCTGGCTGTACAAAGTGCAAAGAAAAGCTGCTGTATAAACTGGGGATTAGCACATCATATGGCCATGGTGGGGTAAATGGGCAGTGAACAATGTGTTATGGTCCACAGTCATAAAATGGTGATGAAAAGGCATTGACTGATAGGCTGCAGTTGTCTCGATCGCCCAGCGTAGGAAATTTTATCTGGAGAAGCAATTGTAGTCTGTTCTGCTCTTTCCAAGCTTGGCGTGGGAATGATAAATGAATCGGTGATGAGTTAATGTCTTGTGGAAGATGTTTTTATATATTTTCTTTCATTTATTCTAGAAATAATGTTTTAAAAGTAAATGTGATCTAATTAGATATTCGCTGATATGGTTAATTCATTTGAATAATCCTGGATCTGTTGTTTTTTTAGTGATAATGTGAAATTTTGTGATAGAGTGAATTAAAAAACTTTCCTCTGTATCATATTGCATATTCAAGCTTATTTGTCTTTGTCTTTGTGTTTGTATATATATATATATATATATATATATATATATATACAATTCACTCTATCACAAAATTTCACATTATCACTAAAAAAACAACAGAACCAGGATTATTCAAGTGAATTAACCATATCAGCAAATATCTAATTAGATCACATTTACTTTAAAACATTATTTCTAGAATAAATGAAAGAAAATATATAAAAACATCTTCCACGAGACATTAACTCATCACAGATTCATTTATCATTATTACTGTGACATTATTACTGTGACTTTATTATTTATCACTTAAGTTCACATTGAACATAGTTACTAAGAACTCAGGACACTGTTGATCTCCTCAGGATTACACATCAGATTACACACTGCACTTCAGATCACTTTATCACAATATTTATTTGTACACCTTAGGATTTAGTTTTTATTTAGATTAATATTTTTATTGTACCGTATTTAATTTTTGACTTCTTTTTTACGTTTAGTGCATGTATCTTTTTCTCCTTTTGCTGAAGCTGCTGTAAAAAGTGACTTTCCCCCTGGGATAAAGTTATCTATCTATCTATCTATCTATCTATCTATCTATCTATCTATCTATCTATCTATCTATCTATCTATCTATCTATCTATCTATCTAATCATACAAGAGTTAGTTGTTCTTTATTTAATTCAAAAAACTTAAAATTCATATTTCATTTATATTATCATTCAAATTATTTATTCATTAGAATATTTACTTTTTTGAAAATTTTGATTTTGAAAAAATTACTATTAAAAATAGAATACAATTAAAACTAAAAAGTTTATATATAGATTTATATAAAAGTTTATTAAAGAGTTTAGCTTTTCAATTTAAATTATTACCAAAAATGAGCTTTTTTTGTATTATATTCTAATTTCTTGAAATGCAGTAGTGTAAAGTACTTTGAGCTGCATTGTGAATGTATGAAAGGTGCTATATAAATAAAGATTTTATTATTATTATTATTATTATTATTAATATTATTATTATTATTATTATTATTATTATTATTATTATTATTATTATTATTATTATTATTATTATAATACACACATGTCCATCTATCTATCTATCTATTAATTTGTCTATCTCTCTGTCTGTCTGTCCATATGTAGGCCTATATGTCCCCTTTTCAATCTTCAGTTCCCTCTCAGTCATGTCAGCATTCAGACATGTAATGGAGATCTTGGAAGCAAAACAGGCTCTAATTCTGTCCTCACAAGCATTACAATGAGGTCTGGATTGGACGGAGAGAATTTGGTCCTGTGTGTGTACACAGGAAGGGTGTATGTGATACCAGGAGAAGGCAGCCGTAAATGTCAATCTCCTCTAACTAATGCAATTCCATTGTAACACGAGAGAGAGGAGGATTATAATTTTATTACATATCTCTGAAACATAAGCTCTCCTCCACTTTGTCCACTAGTGCCAGAGAATCTATTAGTCGAAAGTATTTACCAGTTGGCCTGTCTTCACAGTGAGTGTACACACAGGGGGGGAGTTCGGCCACAGCCCTGCCAAATGTACCAACTGCTGGTTTCCACGTTTCCCTGCTGCTTTCCTCGCTGGAGGGAGATTACAGTTGTAAAGTGATATTTGGAGAAACCTGCGGTCTTGCCTGTTGAGTGTAAAGTTGCAAAGCAGAGAGATGATGTCTCCTGCGGTGGAGAGGTATAGCACTGTCTGACTGTAAACTCAGCATCTACAGTACGTAGGCATGTGCCACAGTGATGTCATACATGGCATCAGACAGTTCATGTAATGCGCTATTCTCAAGTGTGTGATCTACACATCATATATGACATTTCATTTGCTTTGGCAGCCATGCTCTAAGCACAGTCACTCTCCGCAATATGATAATGTACTGCAGACCGAGCACCTGGATTTCATTTGGGGCATCGACTGTGCTGGTGAATGCAAGTTGGCAACTCAAAAAATACCTCATGCTTAAAAACGAACTTAGACAAATCACCACCTGAACTTTCCAATGATATATTTCATGTCACAGCATAGTTGTCCACTTGGAAATTCATAAACGCGTGATAGTAAGAGCAGTTTTTCATTCATCTGTGGACTTAACACCTCGTTTGGCTCTCCAATTTGGAGGAAATGCCTTTTACCAACTCAAAGCCGTTGGCGTTGAATGACTAGTCCAGACATCCATGCGGATTGCTTGAATGGAAAAAACACCTGTTCCGTTCATTAACTAACTAATTATTCTATTTAAAGTTATATAACAAATTTCTACACAGTCATATTAGAATATTATGACCACCGTAACCATGCAGTGCTCACTCAGTGGTGATCTCTGACATTTTCCTCATTGCTCCTGTGTTCAGTGTGGAAGTTAACAGGTCCACTGCGGGACATTGATTGCTCTCTACCCCTCTGGCATCAATGGCCCATGTGGCACCACTGTTATTCTGTTGAGAGGCATAGTCCATTCTCAGTACATCTCCACTACAGCACATGGAGAACATTCCACAAACTTAGTGGTTTCTGCGATGCTGCCTCCACATGCAGCAAAGCCTGTCACATGGCATCAAACTGGAGTGGTCATAATGTTCTGGCATGACCATATATATGTTAATCATCATATTGTAGTTGTGAGAAAAAGATCTTACCTTGAAAGTATGTTAATGGAAAGAATTTCTACAGGTCCAGTCATCATCAATTATTTACACAATATAAAGGGCAGCTGGCATTTTCTGATGGTGTAATAAATACAGTGAGTTATGAATGTATGGAGATGTGACAGCTACAACATATTGTTGAAACAGAGCATAAATTAACATATGAATTCATTTACAGGCATTTAATAAGTTTCTCTCTATGTGCAAATGTTTGTGGACACCCCTTATAAGGAATGCCTTCAGCTGGCACGCATTGCTGACACAGATGTACAAATGCACACACAGCTTGTGCCTTTAGAGAAGTACTGCCAATAGAACAGGACTAAACATGAACCTGTTGGCACCACGCCTAATGCCAGGTGTGGGCTGGAGGAGTACAAAGCCTTGCTGTGGACGAGTGGCGCTGTGTTCTTTTGGAATGAGGTGGAGTGGTGATGATTCAATATGATCAAGTGTAAAGTGCACAAAGCACAATTATTGGCCAGGAATTTGGCACTAGGAGGGCAGTACCCGGGTCCCCTGGAAGCAGTTAGGTTCAACTTTTGCTAATGTGATTGCACACAATAGAATTTGACCTCCACATTTAATCCATCCATGCAGTGAAACACACACACTAGGCTGTGAAAACATGTGCCCGAAATGGTGGGCAGCTCTATCCTCAGCGCCCGGGGAGCAGTTGGTGGTTAGGTTAAAGAGCATTTCAGTCAGGACCTGACCAGGGATCGAACCGACAACCTTCTGGTCACAATAGCAGGTCCCTAATCACCAGGTTACGACCAGAGGTGTCAAGTAACGAAGTACAAATACTTTACTATAATTAAGTAGACATTTTGGTTATTTATACTTTACTGGAGTAATTATTTTTGGACGGCATTTTACTTCTATTTACTTACATTTTCATGCAATTTTCAGTACTTTCTACTCCTTACATTTAAAAAACAGCCTCGTTATTTCTACGTATTTCATTTCGGTTTGTCATCATTTAAAAAACATCCTATCAGATAAATTACACCATCTAGAAAGAGTGAATTTGATTGTGGTTGGATGATAAGTATAAACAAATACCATTCTGATACCCTATTGGTTCCTGCACGTCACATGTCTCGTCACTCTCCAGTAATCTCTGTACCGCAACGGAGCGCTTTAAGGCAGCACTTGAAGTTTCTAACTCGTGCCTGGGGATCCAGTATCTTCCAAAAACAACAGAAAGAGACGAAGTGTAGTCCTCAGACAAGTTTATTCTGTCTTGTTTTTCACACAGGTCCGTTTGTATTGTTTTTACCAGGATAACAAATAAAAAATGTTGCTTAGCAAAACAGGCTACGATAAGAAAACTGCTACCTTAAATTACTGCCATGATCTCCTCAGGGAAAGGTAATCGATTACAGAGTAAGTTTGCAATCAGGGAAAGCAATCGATTGCAGAAAATAAAGGATTTACTCTAAATACAAAAAAATGCGCCTAAATAACCTAGAAGAACATTAAACACAAAATAGCAATTATAATTGCTGTTAAAATTACATTTAGTGCAAAATGGCTCTTACATTACTAAAATATAATTAATGCAGCTGAAACAGGCAGCCAGTACATCCCCAAAAAATTCAACATTACCATTTTAATATAACATTATAGTCATTATGGCTTTTATAAAAAAAATATTTTGGGGATGGGGTAGTGCACTATATGCCCCTGTGGCACAGCCTAAGTTTTGGCATTTGTTTTAATTACATTACTTTTACTTTTATACTTTAAGTAGTTTTGAAAACAGTACTTTTGTACTTTTACTTGAGTAAAAAGCTTAAGTTAATACTTCAACTTCTATAAAAGTCTTTTTAAACCCTAGTATCTATACTTCTACCTGAGTAATGAATGTGAACACTTTTGACACCTTTGGTTACGACAGACTGGGGGTTAGGTGCCTGGTTCAAGGACTTCTACAGTCTTGACCTGCCAGGGGCTTAACCACCAGGTCACGGCTGCCCCCTGTCTTGCAGGATGAGCTCTTTTTTAGTAGCTCTGATTTAGGAAGAAACAGTGAACATTTCCATATTGAGTCTTATGTATAAACGGCATCCAGCCTCGTTCTGAATATATGTTCTAGATATACTGACTGAAAATGTATAGCACTGACACGAAAGACAAATATCTAATAAGATGACTTCAGAGCCAGGATTCTACATTTGTGTCTATGAGCACTTTTGGTAAAAGGCCATCATGAGAGGCTTAAGATGAAAAATTGTGCGTAAAATTTCTCAAAAGCTCTTCTAAGCTGTTGTGACCGAGCGCTTATGGAAATAAAGCTGTCTTCAGACTCTTTCTTGGGTGTTTCATTAACCACGGCCGCAGATGAAACACAAACAGGCGATTCTTCAGTCTGAGGGCACACTGGCAGTGCCGGGTAATGAACAGCTCGTGGCCACTAAAGAGGGCGCGCTTGATTCGGCCAAGAGCTTTTATAAACTTCATCCTGAAGCTAAGCCAGCGTTCTATTATTGTAATAGGAAACAGTTTCTCAGTTCATCACTTATTCTGCTTTGTGTATGTTAAACCTGAAGGACTCATGATTCTGGTTATGGTGTGACTCTGGACACCGTTTTTGACAAAACACTCTTGCGTGATGAAGACGTTGAGATTCTACAGGGAGCTGCTCTGGGTAGTGAGGCCTATTCATTATGTTACACATTAATTATATGAAAAGAGGGAAATATTCATTTGAGGCTATTTGTTATTCTTAATGTCAGTGTGTTTGAGAAATAAATGATCCCACATCTACATTTTTCTTGTTGGTCTGACGTCTTTGCATATTTATAGCTTTTCTGTGGTCATTGATGTATCTCACTGATGGCTCCCCTTTCTTGTTTTCTCAGTGGGAGGAGATTAGTGGAGTCGATGAACACTACACGCCTATTCGGACCTTCCAGGTGTGCAACGTCATGGAGTACAGCCAGAACAACTGGCTGAGGACCAATTGGATCCCTCGCAATTCTGCCCAGAAGATCTATGTGGAGCTCAAGTTCACCCTGAGGGACTGCAACAGTATCCCCCTGGTGCTGGGCACCTGCAAAGAGACATTCAATTTGCACTACCTGGAGACAGACGAGGACCAGGGCAGTAAGTTTCGCGAGCACCAGTTCTCGAAAATAGACACTATCGCTGCTGACGAGAGCTTTACTCAGATGGACCTGGGTGACCGCATCCTCAAACTCAACACGGAAGTGCGAGAGGTGGGGCCCGTCACTAAGAAAGGCTTTTACCTGGCCTTCCAGGACGTGGGGGCATGCGTGGCCCTGGTGTCGGTGCGGGTTTACTTTAAGAAATGCCCTTTCACGGTGAGGAACCTGGCCATGTTCCCTGACACGGTGCCCATGGACACTCAATCACTAGTTGAAGTGAGGGGCTCCTGCGTCAACAACTCGAGAGAAGAGGACCCTCCCAAAATGTACTGTAGCACAGAAGGAGAGTGGCTGGTGCCTATTGGGAAATGTCTCTGTAACATTGGCTACGAGGATCGAGGAGTCACCTGCCAAGGTACAGTCGCTCTCTCTTTCTCTCTCTCTCTCTCTCTCACGCTTTTTCCCTTGCAGTGCCTTTCATTTCACGGCCCATTTTCCCTCTTTCATCAGTGTAATGTTCTAGCGCCAGTACTGTGGACAAAGCTCTAAATGGGCCAGCAGAATCTATCGCTGGAATTTGTTTATTCTACTCGTCTGCTACAGCAAACTGAGGCTGGTTGTTTGGCCGCGAATGTAAATGTTTCCGAACTCCTTGGAGACTTGAATGTGTCCTCTGCTCGAAGAGCAAAAAGGGGTTTTGTCTCTCAGAGATACAGACACACCTCTGATCTGTCAGCTCTGGTGGGTGCGTGCATGGGAGAGAGGAACATGAGCACTCTGTCCAGCAGAGGAGGGAATAGATCTGTGGTCCAGGCATCCACAAAGAGCAGCTTGAAGCAGTTATGCTTGTGAAACACTCCTCTGTATCACCTCGTCAGGAGACAGAGAATGGATGTGTGTTTGGTATTTAGGACAGAGGGGTGGGAACTGTGTGTGTGTGTGTGTGTGTTCTGAAGGTTTTCACTGATCTTCATTTAGATTTATATAATCCAGAAAATAGATTATTAGATGTTTTTTTGTAAATGAATCATAAACTCTCAACAGACCATCAGTAACACACATATATCACTGAAACAGCAGCAGTGAAGCATCTCAATACGTTCAAATGTAAATATCTTGTAGATGTGCTGCTGATATATTACTTAAATTAAGTAGATCCTAACCCTAAACTTAATCCTGATCCAAAACCTAATCCTAACTCTTACCCTGATCTTAATCTTAGCCCTAAACTTAATCTTGATCCAAAACCTAATCCTAACCCTTACCCTGATCTTAATCCTGGCCCTAAACTTAATCTTGATCCAAAACCTAATCCTAATCCTTACCCTGATCTTAATCCTATCCCTAAACTTAATCTCAATCCAAAACCTAATCCTATCTCTCACCCTGACTGTAATCCTACCCCTAAACTTAATCTCAGTCCAAAGCCTAATCCTAACTCTCCCCCTGGCCCTAATCCTAACCCTAATCTTAATCTAAATTCAAAACCTAATCATAACAAGGGTTATCCTGATCTTAATCCTAGCCCTAAACCTAATCTCATTCCAAAATCTAACACTAACTCTCACCATGACCCTAATTCTAAGCCTAAATGTAATCTAAATTCAAAACCTAATCAAAACTCTTAACCTGTTCTTAATCCTAGCCCTAAACGTAATCTTAATCCAAAGCCTAACCTGAACTCTCACCCCTGGCCCTAAACTTAACCTTAATCTTAATATCAAACCACTCTGACCCAATCCCTAACTCTAACCTCCATCTCAACCCAAAACCTAATCCTAACTCTCAACCTAGTCTTAACCCCAACTCCGATCTTAATATTCAACCCTAACCCTAATCTCAATCTCAAACTATAGTCTAATCCTAACTTCTAATCCTAACCAACAGTAATCTCAAACTAAAATTTAATGTTAATTGGCCTTAATCCTGACTCTAAATCTCTAAAAATGTAGTCTTAATCCTCACTCTTGCCCTATCCTGACTTTGGCTACGATAGTGTAATGCCCTTTCCAAGTTCCTGGTGAAGGGGCAGGCGAACTCACCGGGACTGATCAGGATGAAGGGTTTAGATAATGGATGGATGACATTTTTTCAGTGTTGTGTCTCCAAAATGTTACTTTTATGGACAAGAGAACCTACCCAACTTATTTTTCTTGTACATTTTAATTCAGTTTTCCCCCCAGTGTTGTTGTAGTAGTATCCAATCAACCCACCCATCCACCCATGTCCCTGAACTCTAGGAGAGTGAAGACTAGCACAGGCCTGTCGCTGCCTCTTTTTGAACTGCTGCCGATACATTGTTGCTCAGAGGAAAGCGCAGGATCCCCAGCTCTGATACATCAGCTAACAGACACCTGAGCCAGTGGACATTACAGAGCAGTGATGGAGAGTGCCATCGACCCACCCAGAGAGAGCACAGCCAATTTGACTGGGATTTGAACTCATGATCCTCTGCTCATAGTTCCAGTGCTGCAGGCCACTGAGTTTACCTAACTTTTACTAGAAATTAATAAAATGAGAATTTTAGTCTCAGCATTTTTGGATCATTTCTAATTGTACATTTTTCATAATTTCATAAAATGTGAATGTCAACTAAGAGTTTTAATTGTGAGGTTAAGTTCTAATCCTTTGTGATTACAGACAGAGGTGTACAAACAGTGTTTTCTGTACAATTGTCAGATGTTTATAAGACGCTGAAGTTTGGATAGATAAGTTCATTACAGCGAGAGCTGCCTCAGTGTGTGTACTAAATCGTGTATTTTGGCTGGCATGTATAATTGTGAGAGGAGCCGTGGTTGAGAGCACTGATAATAAATTGGCTGGCAGCTGGCTGGCAGAGACTCGGCTCTGTCTGTGGTATTATTTGAGTTAAGCTGGCTCCCAGGAGAAATCACTCCAGCTCATGAAATGTCTCTTTTCTGGGCTCGGAGATGTTTGGGAATTTTGGTATGTTGTTTTGCGCTCCGCGGAGTTTGTGGATGTGTGAGTATCGATGATTGGAAGCCATTGAGTTTGAGGAGTGTGTGTACATGTGTGAGCTTGTCTTGGAAATGGAGATATGGAATAGTATATGCAGAACAGCTGCTGAAGGGAGCTGTGTGAATGTTTTGATCAAAAGCTCCCATATGTGATAAGAAAATGATGAGATTTGTAACTCTCACATCACACTGGCTGGTCCTCATAAAGAGAGCAGTGCTGGCCTCTGGACGGATGTTGTATAATGTAAAGAACAGCGGTCTTCTCATCAGTGCAGTGCAGTATACTGCTTCACTTTCACTGTTACTCAGTATGTCATTAGTGTATGGGAACTGCGTCACTGAAGGGTCGTGAACCATGAACAGATCCAGTACTTTAAGGAATAATCAACATCAACAGTCTCATAATTTAACAATGTTTTATCAGTCTTTCCAGCGTAGATAGTTATAATAGTCCAGCGTTATAATTATTGGTTATAATAATAATATAATATATTCTTGTACAGTTTACTTTTTAAAGTTAACTTTAATATAATAATATAATGTTTTTATAAACAGACTGAAGAATGAAATTAGACTGTCTGAATCTGTTCTGCAGTATATAATAATAATAATAAGAAGAAGAAGAAGAAGAAGAAGAAGAAGAATAAGAATAATAATAATAATAATAATGATAGATTGGTGCCCTGTCTGGAGCTTAGTTGGGATAGTGTAAAGCCCTGCCCTGCGCCCAGTGAGGTTAGGGGACTAACCACTAGTCTGATAAGGATAAAGAGGGTGGCATAATGAATGGATGGATAATAATAATTTAGAATAACTTTACATAAGAAGAAAACATGTTCTAACTTTTAATGTCAATAATTCCAAAAAGATATTAAAGATAGAAGTCATTTTGTAGAATTACTATTGGTCCAATGATTGTGAAACATAAAGTTTGTAAAGTTTGGCTGACATTTGCAAATGATGCATGAAAACCGTAAAAATTATGAAAATTGTGATAGAAGGATTTGTTCTGACAGCAAATAATAATAATAATAATAATAATAATAATAATAATAATAATAATAATAATAATAGCCACTGTGAACAAAAACTTGTATCTCCAAAATGAAAAATCAGCCTAATATTTAATGTAAATAATTGAAAAAAAAAGCAATTCAAAGTAATTTTGTAGCATTTCTGCTGATCCAATGATTGTGGACTGTAAAGTGTAAAGTTTCACTTCCATTTTCAAATGATGCAAATAAATAAATAAATAAATAACAACAACAATAATAATAATAATAAGTTGCTTTTATAACTACTAAAAAAGCAGGAAAAAAAAACATTTTTAAAAGTAAGTTTGTCCACTTTTAGTAGAAACGGTTTCCCTGTAAATCTTATTATTCATCAAATGCAAATCATATAAAACACATGTGAGTTTTCCCCTTTTCTCCTTTTACTGCGCGAGTGGAATGAACTGTGGAAGCAGCCAGAAAGACTCTTCCAGTGAAACTAAATACAAATGCTGATGTCTGAGGCCTGACCATACATTTCAAATAGTTGTGCGTGGTCATGCATTTTTGCTGGCCAGTGTTCTAGCCTGTGGTTTGGCGAGAGGCTGATGACTCTGAAGGTGAAGCTCCAAACAATTCATCAATCCCAACACCCATTTGTGGTGTGTAGAAGCAAACGCCTGACAAGTGATTCATTGTGTTACTTTGATGTGAGTGATAATGACGAGATGGTGAGAGTGACAGAGTGACTGAGTGAGTGAATGAGTGAGCAAAGGGACTGAATCCTGCATTTGTAAATGATAACAATTACTTGGTGAGGAACTGGAGCTCTGCATCATCCTCTTGGTCACTTTATAACTGATCGTGACATATTACAGCAGTTCTGTCTGAGCTTTGCATTAAGATCATCATTCACTATGTTCTCCTTCTTTGTGTGAATGTTTGGATGTATTTGACAATCTCTTATTAGTTTCGGCGCAGGCTAATGGACACTAATAAGGGCTTATATTACCAGAGTGTGACAGCTGCACCTCCGTCCTCAGAGCCACATTTGTAGGGGAAGGGCCTAAAGCAGAGATCACTGTGCATGCCTGCTGTGTTAACGGATTGATTACTGCAGGGAGCCTAAGTGTCGCTCTATCACCGATACATCACAGATATTTTGAGGCGTGCAGACGTCCATTTCAACACATTTAGTGCTGATCTGAGGCACTGACAAAACACTGTAGAAGTGCTTTTCACAATAAATTTCTTTGCATGGACAAACTGTGATATGCTGCCAATTAACAAGAAGTAAAATTAAATATTTCATTTAGTTTGAAAGTGTTCTGTTATGAACATTCAGCGAAATTAACCCATTATACAAATATCAGGATTTAGTCTGCTTTGTCGCTGTTAAAACTATTTAATTGTTTTACTTTTAAGACATATTCAAGTAGCAACTCACGCAGACAGCATTTAAATACAATCAATATATAATTTTAAAGTAATATATTTTAAATGTACAGGCGGTCCTCGATTTAAGACGTTGATCCGTTCCTACGTTGCGTCGTAAACCGAATTTCGTGGAAGTCGGAACATACGTACATACTGTACATAAATAACATACTGTAAGCACTTATCCTATCCTAACACCTATCCTAACACAGTAATATCAAAAAACACATATAAAATACATTTAATAATGAAATGAAACAGCCGCGTAACCGTGTATTCTTCCACCGCGCACACCAAACGGATGTGTCGTAACCACGAACATCGTAACTTGGGGACGACGTAACCCGGGGACTTGTAGTTGAAAAATCAACTTTTGAAATATATCTACATGATGTTGCTTTTAGTGGACACATTTAAATGTAATTTACTGTTTACAGAAAATGTAAATTTGAACAAAATAGATATCGTATCACTCATTAGCTGTTTATTTAGTGCTGAAACTTAATTTACTTGTTGAAATTCTTGAGGTAGGTGCAGTTCCTGACTGTCACCGTTTTTGTTTACCGTGTGTTTTGCTGCACTAGCATTACTGGCCACCAGATGGTGCTATGGGATCACACAACTATAAAAAACAATATATTTGAGTTATGATGACGCATCAGATCACCTCCGCATTTACCCCAGCAGTGACACACACATACACACATACATTTGTGAACACACACACTTGCTCTCTTGCCCACAGTGATGGGCAGCCCTACCCATGGTGCCAGGGGAGCAGTTGGAAGTTAGGTGCCTTATTCAAGAGCATTCTTAAGTTCACAAAGCTAGCTTACTTAACCTTGAATCCATGACTGCCCCGTGTCTTTGGTGACTAGAGAAATGAAGGTCTTACCTGGATTTTTAGAGGCTGATTATTTAGCAGCTGGGTGTTTGTCAATAAAAGTGTGTGAAAGTCACTATAAACTCAAATCCCTCGCTCGTTGACTTTGGCGTGTACATGTCACTGGGCGATGTGAAAGTATGACCTGTTATCATAATGAAAGGGTGCATATGAACTGTCCAAAATCTGTGTGAAATTCTTTTAACCATAATTTGATCTTAAAACAGCAAATAAAAGGACTATATGATCCGGATGTGTGTGTGCTCACAGGGCTTCCCATGTTCGCAGCTGCCGCAGGGCTCCTTTGGGAGTCGCAATGGTTTACATTCCTCCTGGATTTACCAGGATATACAATCCCCACGCTTGCTATCCCTGATTAGTTATCAGATCTTATTAATGCTGCTGAAGAAAGTGCAATGGGTTATTTTAACAAGCTCTTAAAGCCTCGCTGGATGAAAGGTGCTGGGCCGGAGGACTGCGTTTAATGCACACTGACACTATTCTTACTTTTCAAGGAGAGATCAGAGCTGGTCTTGTTGGTGTGATGTCTGAGGTTTAGTTTACACTCTTAAAAATAAAGTTTCCTAAATGGTTATTGGCTTGGATGTTGGCTTCTAAGGAAAAAAAACACACTTGGCTGGTAGCAATAACAGTACTGAGCTTTTTAACTTTAAAAGTTCTTTACACTCACTTATTTTATTTACAAAAGCTTTTTTAACGAATCAAGAGCCAGAAATGCTTCATTATAGCTTCACTCCAAGGAATAAATGTAAAAACATATTGTGGAAAAGTTCATAATATAAGTCAAAAAGATAAAATCTCATATATTTTATTCATTACATGTAAAATTACATATTTTAAGCCTTTTATTTTGTTTTAATGTTGATCTATAGCTAGTAATATGATGGTCAGCAGATGGAAGCTAAACACAGTTGGACTAAACACAGTGGACCAACATCAGCACCTCAAACCATCACAGACTGCAGAAAACTGCAAACTGGACTTCAGACAGCTTGGATTCTGTCTCTCCACTCTTCCTCCAGACTCTATAGTCATTTACTCAAACTCACAATCTAATATTTTAATCATATAAGATTTTGTATTTCTGATTTTTATGAGCTATAAGCCAAACTGATCAACATTAAATAAAAAGCTTGAAATATGTCATTTGCACAGTCATATCAAAATATTATGATAACCTACCTAACAGTGGGAATAACCACTTTTGACTTGGAGTGTGTCAATGGTGATCACTGATATATGTCAGTGAAATGTGAAAATAAAACAACGCTTTACCTTTTTCAATGAAATTATGAGCACAAATGAATTTTCACAATATTATTATATTATAAATATTATCATATTTTTGGTGTTTGACTCTATAAAGTTGGCTTTTTTCAAACTATGAGTAAACACATCTGTAATTATTTAGTAAACAGACAAGTGTTAAACAAATATGTTTATATTTTACATTCTTCACAGTAGACACCTCTTACTTAGATGGCAGCTTTCTTGGCATTTTCTCAGTCAGCTTTATGAGGTAGTCACCTGGAATGGCTTTCAGTTTACAGCTGTGTCTTGTCAAGAGTTCATGACTTGCATTTCTTGCCTCTTA
>BRDA01086669.1:15333-27215 GCA_036984385.1 Crenuchus spilurus
TGAACAGACAAATGATTTATTAATGTCTACACAAATGAGTATCAAACTTTTTTCGGTTGAAATATCTCAGTTTGTGGTTTTTATACTATTATAAATATTATATTATTATAACACTTTTAAGTAAACACGAGTATTAAAGTAACTTTTTCCATTTCGCAACAAAATAAAAGTGTAAAGTGACTGTATATAGTCACTAGTGGTAACTGTGTGAGGTTCAGTTTTCACCAATAAGGGTGACAATCCATCCAATAGTATTATAAAACTATACTGAAATATTATCATATTTTTGGTGTTTGACTCTATAAAGTTGGCTTTTTTCAAACTATGAGTAAACACATCTGTAATTATTTAGTAAACAGACAAGTGCTAAACAAATATGTTTATATTTTACATTCTTCACAGTAGGCACCTCTTGTTTAGATGCAGTTTTCTTGGCATTTTCTCAGTCAGCTTTATGAGATATTCACCTGGAATGGCTTTCAGTTTACAGCTGTGTCTTGTCAAGAGTTCATGACTTGCATTTCTTGCCTCTTAATGTGTTTGAGACATCAGTTGTGTGTCTACTTTGAAGTAAAATGTAAAACATGTTTTGGTTTGTTTAGCACTTTTAAGTTTACTACATGATTCTTGAATATTGAATGAGAAATGTCCAAACTTTTGAGTGGTACTGTACATCCACTGTTTGCTTGGATCAGTAAGATGAGCTGTCGGCTGAGCTGAAGTGAAAACTGGTCCATTCAGCTGAAGCAGTTGTACTTTATATCCTGCAGTTGCTTCTCTGTGAGTGTTGAGCTTTATGGACGGGTGATTTTCAGTAATAATGATGAGTTTTATAAAACCTCAGAAGGGGGCTGTGTTAGCCTGCCTTGGTTTGTTTCACATTAGAGGAACTCATTAATTCTCACATGCTGATTGTTAAGTCCTTCACTCCCCGGGCGCTCAGTTTGACTGGGCTTTATGCTCACCACAGCGGACACAATTAATGATGCACCAAAGCAAAACAAAACACAGAGTCCTTGCAGTCCGTCCCTCGTGCATGACCTTTGAGCTTGATTGATATACATTTAGACATATTTTCATCTTTTCACAGTTAAAGATGGCACGGACCAATGGCAATGGTAATGTAGGGTTTTCACAATACCAGAAATTACTCAACAAATTAAAAACATTAATCCTGGTCATTAATGCCAAATGTTTATTTGATACAACACAGATATATTTCCCATTTTTAAAATTTTAACTACAATGTAAATATAAATATTTATATAAGAAAATTATTTTCCAGCCGCCAATAAAATTCTATGAAATTCCATACAAAAATCAAATGTTATATTATTTTTAATTGCTTTGATTTTATATGAAATTGCACAAATTTTGTCATTTAAGTGTGTAAATAAATAATAATTAAAAAAAGAATTTATATGTAAAAAAAAAACGAACCAAAACTGTACGTGTAACTTTTCTTTTTAAAATGTAATCCAGACAGAACCATTGAGTTAGATGCAAAATGTTATATCAATGAAACATATTTGAATTAGAAATTCAATTAAATTCAGAGAAATTCTATACTCTAACTTTCCATGTGTATAGTGTATAGAAATTATTTTCATCTATTAAAACTTTATTTTTTATATTCATATGACGTATAAAAATGTACATAAAATTTAAATTTAAATTTAAAATGTAAAATTAATTTTACTTGACATTGCACCACTTTTATGTCCTTTGAGTGTATAAATAAATAATTTTATACAATTAAAAACAATGTAAAAAATACTGATGCTACAATGATTAATTATAACATGTCTGTTCTTTATTAAATATAATCTCTGGAATCCAAACAAAACTTAGAATGATTTGAAAGTTAGAGAGTAGAATTAGAGTATTGAAATGTTTCCATACTTTTGATTCTTGTGGTGACTCTACAGTAGCTTTAGCCACAGCAGAATAAGGCAGATGAGCTGCCATGGAACGTGGACGTGTTCAGAGGAAGAGGTCTGAACGTCTGTCGTTTTTTCCGTCTCTCTCATCGTCCCCGCTGATGCTCTGTGAGGCGGTCGGAGTGGCGGTCCTCTGCCCCGGTGGCTGATGGTCCTGGCTGGAGGATCAAAGGCTGTCTTCTGCGTGCCTAGGCGTCGATCGCATGCCACGTGTTTTCTATCACTCTCCACCCTCTCTCTAAACGCTTTCCCCTCTGCTCCCCTCAGACAAACTTGCATGTATATTGTCAGGACATCAGCTCGTGTCACCCCACCACTGATGGTCCACATCATTACTCCTCAACAAAGCCTTGGACTGACCAAAGTACTCCCACATGGAATGAAAAACAGAGTGCGAGATGTTCATCTTGTTAGGCTTCCAGTGCTTTAAGGTTTCATCCTCATCCAGGACTCTGCTGGGACTATTTGCAGTAATGAGAGGACCAAACGGGGCTCCTGACCGGGCCTGCTTTTGCTCAGAAGTGAGGGACAAATATGCACTTAGCTTTAATAGGGAATGCACTGGTTTCTATCACTTTCTTACCTATGTGTCCAAAAGTTTGTGGACACCTTTTCTAATGAATGCATTCAGCTGCTGACACAGATGTACAAACGCACACAAGTCATCTATTCTCTGTAGAGAAGTATTCCCAATAGAATAGGACTAAACAGGAACCTGTAAGCACCATGTCTAATGCCTGGTGTGTTCTAGAAGGGAATAAAGCTGCCTAGTATGGGGTGGTGGTCATCCAACATCTTGATCTCACTGTGGCTGAATCCAAACAAATGAAGCAGCCTTACCTTGCATAGTTACTCCAATAAAACTCCCTTGACTTTGGAAGAAACAGTGAATGAGCATGTGTCCCAATACTTTTGCTTATATAGTGTATACAAACATCTGTACGTCCACTGTTGATTTAGGATAGTGAGTAAATTGGTTATATTTGTGTTTTAGATTCACTCTCTGGCCAACGATGGATTGAAGCCCTGTACTGGGCTTAGCTAGGATAGTGTGTAATGCCCTGCCCAGTGCCCAGTGAAGGGGTAAGGGACTGTGACCCTGATTAGGATTAACCCTCTGGAGTCTGAGAATATTTTAGACACACTGATGTAGTCTGACATGCTCTGACATTTTACAAATTACACCCATCTAAAATTATTTTCCCCAAAGTGTTACACAGGCATTTGTTCATCACAAACTCAGCAACAACAGTGACAAAATAGTGAGAGCGTCATAAATCTATATTCTGATTAAATCTGCTCTAAACTTAGACTTTCCAAAAAAACTATTTCTAGCCAAGACTTCTGAACTCAGAACTGAATAAACAGAGGTGTTGGCTACACACTGGTCATTACACTGGTTTTTAGACACTGGTTTTTAGAAATTGTATGTGGTTTTATTTCAAAAGCTTAACAAATGTGAGGCGACACTGTGTTTTACTCATTTAGTGGTTCCTAGAATGAATATTTATGAGATAGGTGTGAACACTCAGGTGGGAGGTTTTTTGTTCAGATGAGAGCTCTTTTGTTCGAAGGGGGGGTCTTTGCACTTTCCACACATTCTATGCCTGTTATTCCAGCAATGCTATGTCTGGAATTACCATATGAATGACAGATTGCGTCATTTTGGTGGAAAAATATGCACAGCTGTCTGACTCGCTCTCACAAACATGTCTCTGCATATTTAAGCTCCTCTCACAAGAATTAAAAAATATATTTTATTCAAACTATATACATTTGAAAAGTAGGCCCTTTAAGGTTCCGCTGTATGTTTCGTTTTGTTTCTAAGATAAAATCTCACAGAGTGAAATAAGTGTTTTTGCGGAATTTTGTTAAAATGCCTCCGGCAGGAGTGCAGACTCCAGAGGGTTAAGCCGAAGATAACAGATGGATGCATGGACTCACAAACATTCCTATCAACCCAAATGTAACTTTATTTAATGAGCCAATATCTCTATACTTTTGTCCTGATGTTTTGAACACAGTTATGTGGTGAAACAGTGTTTGAGTGCACTCGACAGGCATCTGTGAGAACACGTGTTACATGTTAAGCACTGGACAAGCTTTCTAAGCACTGGTTTGTTTTCTGTTCAGATTTTTGTAGGTTGCCATAACACTTAGTCGCACCCTCATAGTAAATCATCTTCGGAAGTTATGCTTATGGCTGAAAGATTATATGTGTGTCGCTGCGAGTGCTGCACCAGAATTGACTAAGCATAGCTTCCTGGGCCTGTGATGAAGAGCCACCGTCTCCAAAGCTTGTTTACACTGTGCATATTCTTCAGTAACAGCTCCCACGATTATGTCCTTGATCTCCTCCCCTTCTGGAACGAGAGGCCGAGCGGCATCGTTTATGCTGAGAAAAAAGAAAGAGCTGCCACAGAAGTAAGTGTTTGTGATTTGGGTTTGTTTGCTGAGCTGGCTTGCTGAGGAATGCTGTGCTGATGTATTGCCTTTCTTAGTTGTATGAACTCTGAGCTGATCCGATCTCTCCTGACCCATGAATGTGGAGTCGGCTGGCATTTAGCTGAAGTCAGGGAGGTACGCCGGAGGGAGCAACGACTCGGTTCGAGGCTTTACTCACCTCACAGTCACCGTGCTTCCTCAGGCTTTTTCCGGCCCAGTAGGCCCAGGCTGTATTAGTCAGGTTTTGACTCACGGCCTTGGACCGCAGGGCTTGGACTTTGCTTGGTAATTGTTTGACACCTTTGCAGGACTCGCTACCTTCTCAAACATCAGGCTGTTCACTTTGTTCTTCAGAGCGCACTCGTTGCCAGGTTTGCTTTGGGCCTTTAATGCTGGAATTATCCTTCATAAACTGGAGGTCAGGTCCCAGATGGAAGCCATTATTGTACCTCTGACTCATTGCATTTGGTTTTTCTATCAATTTAAACTTAGGGGACACTCACTCTTCGGGTATTTTTCTAGCTGCTTTTCCACCGACCCCAAAGCGTTTTCCACCATAAAGCCGAAGGCTTGACGTTTTCCATGGGCAAATTCATGCGAGATTACTTCAGGATGGACTCGAAACTATACGGCTTTGAAACCCAAAATGGTCAAGGCTAGAATAATTCATTAATTTTGTCAGTCATGTAGTTTTCATAGACACTAGTGCATGTAAATTTGTCTGAATAGTAATTTTCTCAAATTGAATATTCTACTGATCAACAATTTTGATCAACATTAAAGCAAAAAAAGATATTATGACCACCTACCTAACAGTGGGAATTACCAGCTTTGGCTCGGAGTGGCTCAATGGTGATCATTGACATTTTCCTGTGTTTATTACAGTGGTTAGCTTGTCCACTGTGATGCTCGGTACCATTCGCTAGAGTCATCATTTTCATTTGGCATCAATGGGCAGTGGGGCCTTTGTTATGCCGTTGGGAGGCTCAATGTACAAGAAGATCATTCTCAGTAAACCTTTACTACAGCTGCGATGCTGCCTCCACCATGCTTCACATTTCCTTTTGGACGTCAGTCACATCACGTCCTTTGTCCATGGTGATGGTTTTACGCTCTGCTACAACTGACTGGTGTGCTCACTTATTTACACAATCAGGAGTTCATTCCAAGCCATAATATTTTGATATGAGCATGTATGAGTAATGAATAAAAAATATAAGACAGTCACAAAGAACTTTTTCACAATATTCTAATATTTTACAGATGTGTGCTAGTAAAAGCTAATGTGAAAACATGACAGAAGTTATGAATTTTGTTTATTTGGGTCAAGAGCATTTCCATGTAGCCCAGTTACAAAACTGCAAGAGTCTTGTTGTGGTGTGAAAAGTTCATTTTTAATCCCCGCCAAATAAATCAATTCAGCAGTGGCTTATTTATTTAGTCTTTGTGGTCTTTTGCATTTCTACATTTTCTTGACGCTTCCCAGTAAACACCCAAGGAGATATTTGACTTTTTGAAAATCTCATCAGTCCCACTTTATATAACAAAAACTAATTAAATTTGAGAAAGGCCCACAGCAATAATAGTGTCTCTGCACGAGCATCAACCGTGGGGGGAATCTTGTGGGAAAGTCTGAGCTCACAAACACTGTGTTTTTATTGAAGACGCCGCTATCAAATCAACCTAGCAGTGCATTCGGTGCGATGGGCGCAGTGTCTGGGCCATTGTGCTGTCCCTGGGGCTCTGAGAACCACCATCAAAAGCTTGTTTGCTTTTCCAAATGTTCCTTTATCACCTTGCACAGTTCTGGAGTGCTCTTTCTGAGGACGGGCCCGGTGCTTTCACTTCAAAGATGGTAACCACAGGCCCAGGAATGCAAGCCCCAGGCTGCAGATGCAGGCGCTGTTTATTTGGGATGGACCCCCGGTGGCGGATGGGACGCGGACTGGAGGGGGGTGTGACTGTGATCGATGAGTGCAGTGCTGGCCTGACAGCAGGACAAGGCCTCTCTGACAGCCAGTGTTGCAGGATTGCTGCTTCAGGCCCACCCGGCTCCCCCCCTCTACTCTTGCTCTGCACAGGGGGAAGTAAAGCATTCACCAGGGCAAACACAATGGCGGTCTCTTTCGGCACGGCATGTCTGCTTTTTGGCTGAAATCATATTTCAGTTCTGACAGGAGTGTTGTTAATTAAATCCACTTAGGCTGGTATGCTCCTCTGTAGCTCTCACATGTTTTAGGGAGCATTTGCTGTTTGTAGGGGTGGGTGATATTATCACTAATGCTGTCGAGTGATTTAACATAAATATATGTTTCATCGCAGTGCCAGTGCATCTCCAAATATTTGAATATGATGAAAAAGTTTTGGTTAATATATTTTAAATTCAAAGTTATATTTTTCTTTTGTTGTTATAATGTTGATGCTATTTGAATAGTAACTTACTTAAACTTATTACTGTAATAATTTGAGAATCTAGATTTCTGATTTTCATAAGCTGTAAGCCCAACCTGTCAACATTAAAACAAAAATTGCTTGACATATGTCACTTTACTTGCAATAATTATAAAATATGAGTTAACATTTTGAATCAATTTTTATAAGATGCAGTCAAACCTCTGTAATTTTTTTGCCCTAGTTATAACACAAATTGGTTATTGTCACCTTTTAATTAATTTAAGTCACCTGGTAATTTTGTCCCAGTTATTGTTCATCTGCCTGGTTTTCATCAGCATGCCCATGTGACTCTCCACTAATTTCAAGACAACAAAGCATCCACCCACACGTTCATCGTTCATTCTGGCTTTGTTTCTTGTTGTTTCTCTCGTTTTGTTTCTCTGACTTTGTTTCTTGTTGTTGCTCTGACTTTGTTTCTCATTGATAAAGCTCAAAACAAAGTAAAACACATCATACTAATGCAACGGCATGCATCACTACCAAGTGTGAAAACAAATAGCACCTGAGAACAGGTGTACAAAAAAAGGCTCTGCTGGACAACACCTGCACACTCTAAAACAGAGCGTAAACCTGTAAGAGTGATGTTAAATGTTAATTTGTCCATTTCATTAGTATTTTGTATTTATTTCTCATTGTTTTCTGTGTGTAAAACTAGAGTTATTCTACATACAATTTATTTTTGTTAATATTTTGGAATGGCTGGAACAGATTAATTGGATTTATATTATTTCTTATAAGAAATATTGCTTCAGTTATCATCTGTTTCTGTGATCATGAGCCACTTTAGAACACATTAATGACCAAAACCAAGGTTTTCAAATTTTCTGATTTATTTGTTTATTTAGCAATGCTATGTGTACATACATTTCAATGAAATTAATTTCTGAATATTTACTAACACAATATTATTATTTTCATCACATCTTATCTTTTGTCACAGAATATTTCACCAAAACAGTAAACTGGCAAATTTTATATTGACATTAAAGAACTTGTACTAACTTTTACTAAATCCATTTTTAGTGCAAAGTTATGATTAGCTTTAGACTGAGGTGGTGTTTAATCTCTGCTGAATATTGTATCAATAGCCATGATCATGAGTTTAAAACACTAGAAATTGGTTTTAATAATATCAAAATGCATGATCAAGTCAGATTATCTTAAAAGTAGTCAAAGTCTAATATTTCTCAGTTTGAGATAAAAATAGATATTGTGTTTAGTTCTTATTGTTTCTAATATTCTTATTCCATTAATATATACTTTTACTGGTTTCTACTGATATGTATTTTAAATGATCTACACACTTTCTTGTGGAATAATATACCTTCAGCAGATAAAACAAGTAAAAACAATAGATAATAATTTTTTTTTATTTTTCTAGATATATGAGAAATATTAGAAATGTGTAAATGATTAGATATTATTTGTTATTATTACATATTTAGCTTAACAGAAGACAGGAAAGACTATATTGAATGGTATATATGAGTATACAATGCCAGTCAAAAGTTTGAGCACACATTCTGGACATTCAGTGGTTTTTCATGATTTAAAAATGTTCTACATTGTAGATTAATACTAAAGTCATCCAAACTATGAAAAAAATATGTAATTATTTAGTAAACAAAACAAGTGTTAAACAAACCAGAATATGTTTATATTTTACATTCTTCACAGTAGGCACCTCTTGTTTAGATGCAGCTTTCTTGACATTTTCTCAGTCAGCTTTATGAGGTAGTCACCTGGAATGGCTTTCAGTTAACAGCTGTGTCTTGTCAAGAGTTCATGACTTGCATTTCTTGCCTCTTAATGTGTTTGAGACATCAGTTGTGTGTTGACTTTGAAGTAAAATCTAAAACATGTTTTGGTTTGTTTAACACTTTTAAGTTTACTACATGATTCCTTATGTGTTCCTTCATAGTCTGGATGACTTCAGTATTCATTTACAATGTAGGGAAGAGAAAAAAGAAAAATGTTGAATGAGAAGGTGTGTCTAAACATTTGACTGGTACTGTATTTGTCAGTGAAGAGTGCTTTTCAGTGAAGAAGCAACACAGAGTTACGTTACAGTACGAACAATAACAGTCTAGCTTGCTAGCAGGCATATGTCTCTATATTTTACATACATATTATATAAAATCTAAAAAAAATAAATAAATATGGATTTATTTTGACTTAAAAAGAAAAAAAATGTTTCACCATAAACTTCATCAGGTCATTGATTACAAATGTTTGAGTTCATCCATCCATTTTTTAAATTGTGTGTCCAAACCTTTGACTGGCACTGTATATTGAATATGTTGAAAATATCTTTAGCTCAAATGACAGAGTGACACTCCTGCTAAGGAATGTCATTGACTTCACATTCAGTATGTGTGTGTGGCTGCAGATGGAGGGCAAATCAAAGTTGGCCTAAATTCTTACACCATCATAACCCCAGCCTGACACCTCTCCTAGTGAGCGAAGCTATTTTAGAACAATACGAGGCCAGCTTGGCATTTGTATGTTAGACCTTGCGCTCTTGGGCCGTCCACTCTGTCATTCGGACTGCCTGGATTCCCCCTGGTCCTGGTGGAGGACGCACGCTGACCGAGCCGGAGTCCTTGACCTTACACTTTGAAGTCGGCGCTGGGCTTGTTTCGTTTCATTTTCGTGGGTCGGTAGGAGCTCTATGCTTGTTTAGGACACTGGAGGTTGTAAGTTATTGTTATAACTGTAGCATGAACGGTCACTCGTGTCCCTCGTTAACCCTTAATTTGAGCTCCCGTTCATATCTCAAGCAGGTCTCCGGTGCACTATCTGTACTTTAATATTTTAAGATGAGTTATTGTAGGTATATTCTCTTGCAAAGTAATCACAATGGCTTGGATGTGAGAAAAGTGCTTAAGAGCTTGAATGCATTGTCTTGCAAGCGTTTGTTTACTCTTTTGTAAATGACTACACTGTGTATTTTGTGTGGCTGTGTCCCAAGGGCCCCCACACATATACTTTTTCTATATCTGCTCCTCGCTAAGCCCCCTGGGGTAGCTTCCAGTGTCCATGTGATTAAGTGAACATGCTGCACTCTTACTAACAACTGTGAGCTGGAAACAACTGAGAGATTCTCCAAATACCCGCGCAGCCTCATTTGGATGCTCTAATACTGTGCACTGAGGTTATTGAAGGGAACGTGAATATATATAGCAATGCTATTATCTAATTATTTATACTACATAATATACACACACTGGTCATAACATTAGGTACACATAACTTGTATCTACACTCATAACTTCAATGGTCAGGACCCCTTCAGTGACTCTGATGTGGAGGTGGTGTGTTACTGGGGACATGGCGAACATGGCACCCACAAGGTGTGTGTACCTAATGAAGAGGCCAGTGAGTGTATAGTAAAATATCTTTCACATTTCCCAGTGCAGAGCTCCACACACAGCTGTGTGACATTCAGAAAATTCCTCACATTTTGTTTATTTGATTAGCAAATGACATTGTTCACATATATGTACCCAGATGGTCTTTTTGACTTGTTGAACTGGCTGGGAGTTCAAACCCAGGACATGAGCTGACCAGGACGTGTCTAATGACAGTATCCTGTCGAGGGTGAGGGCAGAACACTCAGGTTCATGACATGACATAGTCAGCTATTCCTGTCACCTCCAGTAGAGCTTTTAGGGAAAACAGTGTTACAGGATATAAAGTCCACTGTGAAGAGGAATCCTGACAACAGCCAGAAGTTCAACAAAACCTTTCTGCTAGGAGAGAGAGAGGGAGAGAGAGAGAGAGAGAGAGGGAGAGAGAGAGAGGGAGAGAGGGAGAGAGAGAGAGAGAGAGAGAGAGAGAGAGAGAGAAAGTGAAAGAGGGACATAGAGAAAGAGACAGAGAGTGTGTGAGAGAGAGAGAGACGTAGAGAGACAAAGAGAGACAGAGAGCAAAAATGAGACATAGACTGTGGGATCGAGAGAGATAGAGAAAGTTAGAGAGGCAGATGAGAGATGAATGCATTCAGCTACTTTAAGTTGCACCCTTTGCTGATGACTGTTCTTCTTCATCCGACATCCTGACCTCACTGACGCCCTTGTCACTGCAATCAAATCCTCACAGCAGTGCTCCAAAAACCTTCCCTGGACAGTAGAAACAGTTACTCTGCCCTGTCTGGGTTTTGGCTAAAATAGAGGAATAAAGGAGTGTCCTGCTCAGTGCCCAATGAAGGGGTATGGGGACTCACAGAGACCATGAACTGGATTAAGCAGAAGATAGATGGACGCATGAGTGAATGAGCACGTGTCCCAATACCTTTGTCCACAGTGTATGATGCTAATGAGGGATCTTAAAGCCAACGTTAATTGGAATTCAAGATGCATTTTCCTTCTGTGATATATTTCCCAGTGAAACGTGATATCAGCAGGAGTCAGGGAGGTTCTCTGATCATTTTGGCTCAATGTGAAGTGGGGGATGAAACATGATATCATTGATTAGTTTGGTTTTTCTCTGCCTGGTGACGTGATTGACAAAATCAGATAAAAAAAAATGGAAGATCACAGACTTTCGTTCTTGATTGAATCATGTGTGTAACCAGAGACATGAAACATGATTTATGTTACAAGAATGTAATGATAACACAAATATGATAATAGCTTGGAATACTTCGCAATCCAGGACTCAAGACTCAAGGCTCAAGGTTAAGGAACCGGCCTTGTGACCGCAAATTTGCTGGTTCAGTCCCCTGAGCTGACAGGACGTGACTGAAGTGCTCTTGAGTAAGGCACTGAACCCCCAACTGCTGCAGTGGATAGGGCTGTGTGTATTATAAATGTGCCTTAGCACTTACTAGAAGAACCTTGTAGTGTTGGGCATCTATAATACAATTTTTACCCCTCTGATCTTCTCCCTGTGGAGTCAGGGCTGCACCCCATTGAGAATCGTAAATATTAAGCATGTTCAGTATTTAGACTTACAAACCGGATTCCAAAAACGTTGGGACACTAAACAAATTGTGAATAAAAACTGAATGCAATGATGTGGAGATGGCAAATGTCAATATTT
>BRDA01086671.1:0-11866 GCA_036984385.1 Crenuchus spilurus
TGTGATTTGTGTTCTATTCTGAATAAAATATTAGATGTTGGCACCTCCACATCATTATATTCAGTTTTTATTCACAATTTGTTTAGTGTCCCAACGTTTTTGGAATCCGGTTTGTATATTGTACTTTAAGCAATCTTAGTTTTTTTATTTTGTGAAAACAATAATTTCAACTTAATATGTACATGTATGTGCAGTACTGAACTAAGGACACTGGCTCTAATTTACGGTAGGGTTGGCCTGCGACGGACAGCAACTGCAAGTGAAATGTTATTTTTTTGCATGTATGTTGTGTAAATACTTTTTTGATGTTTGGTTTTATAATTATTGTTTACATAACGATACGTTTGTGGCTTAATAATGGAGAAATGTATGTAAATCGGTAGTTCAGTTATCGACTGGTTTAGCCTATTTGACACAGATATGAGGGCGGAGTCAACTAAGTGCTACTTAGGGACTCGTTCATAAGTTTGGAAGATAAGAAGGCTTTTGGGAAACAGTCAGAAAAATCGCATTCTTAAAGTTACGTCGTTCTTAAAGTTGTTCGAAAATCGCAAAGTTTAATCGCTTTTGGGAAACGCACCCCTTCTTGATCAAACACACCTGATTCAACTCAGGTCATTGTCAGGTTCAATTGTAATGTCAGACCAAACTGTGCTGGACTTCAACCCTCCATGACTGATGTTTGACAACCCTGATGTAAAGGATGGCACTAATTACCAAATCTTAACTAAAACTAGACTTAAAGGTTAAGACTGTGTAAGTCTTGATCACTGTCTGGGAGGTTATTTCAGAGTTGAGGGGCTGTATAAGAAAATGCTCTTCCCCCTGCTGATGTTTTCTGAATGGTGGGAACTAATGAGAAGCCTGTGATCTAAATGATATGGTTCATAATAGGAAATGAGGAATTTAACTGGAAGCCAGTGTAGTTCTGATAGAACTGATCTAATATGATCCAATTTTCTAGTTTTAGTAAGAACTTTGGTTGCTGCAGTTTGAACTAATTTTAAACCCAAATTGATTATTTAGGTTTCTGCTGGATCATCTTGACAACAGTGTGTTGCAGTAATCTGGTCTTGGACCATATTAGATGAAGAAAGGTATCCAGAAGCACTTGTGTCTATTCCAACTATGGCAGGTCGATTGCTCTTTACCATTCACCAGAATTGTTGTTCTCTTGTGATATCACTGGCCTATGGGGGCACCACCTTTATTGGGAGACACTCAATGTACCAGAAGTCCATTCTCAGTACAGCTTCACTACAGCAGCTCTAGAACATCTATACAGTTAGTGGTTTCTGAGATGCTGCCACTCTTCACCTGGTACTCTGTTATCATGTCCTTTTGGACATCAGTCACATCACGTCCTTTACCCTGATAATGCTTTTTCAGTCTGACACAACTGACTGCTCTCCTCACTTACAGTGGGTATGGAAAGTATTCATACCTCTTGAACTTTTTCACATTTTGTCACCTTACAACCACAAACTTAAATGTATTTTATTGAGATTTTAAGTGACAGACAAACACAACGTACCACATAATTGTGAAGTGGAATGAAAATGAAACAAAATTTTAATCAAATAAAAATCTTAAAAGTGTGAAGTCAATAAGTATTCAGCCCCTGTACTCTGATACCTCTAAACAAAATCCAGTGCAATCAATTACCTTCAGAAGTCACTTAATTAGTTAATAGAGTCCAGCTGTGTGTCATTTAGTCTCAGTATAAATACACCTGTTCTGTGTTGTTGCAGTTTGCCAGAAACCATGTACGCTTGCAAATGGCACTTCTTATGTCTTTCTTTCAATAATGGTTTTCTTCTTGCCACTCTTCCATAAAGGCCAGATTTGTGGAGTGCAGACTTATACAGTGGTGTGACAAAGTGTTTGCCTTCTTCCTGATTCCCTGTTTTTTTGCATGTTTGTCACACTTAAATGTTTTGGAACATCAAACCAATTTAAATATTATTCAAAGACAACACAAGTAAACACAAAATGTTATTTTTAAATGAAGTTGTTTATTATTAATGAAGAAAAAAATCCAAACCTACATGGCCCTGTGTGAAAAAGTGATTGCCCCTCTTGTTAAAACAACTTAACTGTGGTTTCTCACACCTGAGTACATTGTCTCTAGCCACACCCAGGCCTGATTATTGCCACACCTGTTCTCAATCAAGGCATCACTTAAATAGAAGTCAACCAAAAGATCCTTAAAAGCTACACATCATGCCAAGATACAAAGAAATTCTGGAACATTTGAGAAAGACAGTAATTGAGATCTATTAGTCTGGAAAGTGTTATAAAGCCATTTCCAAAGCTTTGGGAATCCAGCGAACCACAGTGAGAGCCATTATCCACAAATGGCGAAGACATACAACAGTGGTGAACCTTCCCAGGAGTGGCCGTCCACCCAAAATCACAGCAAGAGCGCAGCGACAACTCATCCAAGAGGTCACAAAAGACCCCACAACAACATCCAAAGAACTGCAGGCCTCACTAGCCTCAGTTAAGGTCAGTGTTCATGCCTCCACCATCAGAAAGAGACTGGGCAAAAATGGCCTGCATGGCAGAGCTCCTAGACGAAAACCACTGCTGAGCAAAAAGAACATTAAAGCTCATCTCAGATTTTCCAGAACACATCTTGATGATCCCCAAGACTTTTGGTAAAACATTCTGTGGACTGATGAGACAAAAGTTGAACTTTTTGGAAGGTGTGTGTCCCATTACATCTGGCGTAAAAGAAACACTGCATTTCAGAAAAAGAACATTATACCAACAGTAAAGTATGGTGGTGGCAGTGTGATGGCCTGTGACTGTTTTGCTGTGTCAGGACCTGGAAGACTTGCTGTGATAAATGGAACTATGAATTCCGCTGTCTACCAAAAGATCCTGAAGGAGAATGTCCGACCATCTGTTCATGACCTCAAGCTGAAACAAACTTGGGTTCTGCAGCAGGACAATGATCCAAAACACCCCAGCAAGTCCACCTCTGAATGGCTGAAGAAAAACAATATGAAGACTTTGGAGTGGCCTAGTCAAAGTCCTGATCTGAATCCTATTGAGATGCTGTGGCATGACCTTAAAAGACGTTTGATGCTCGAAAACCCTCCAATGTGGCTGAATTACAACAATTCTGCAAAAATGAGTGGGCCAAAATTCCTCCAGAATGCTGTAAAAGACTCATTGAAGGTATCACAAATGCTTGGTTGCAGCTGTTGCTGCTGAAGGTGGCCCGACCAGCTATTAGGTTTAGGGGGCAATCACTTTTTCACACAGGGCCATGTAGCTTTGGATTTTTTTCCTCCCTTAATAATAAACACCTTCATTTAGAAATAGCATTTTGTGTTTACTTGTGTTTGACTAATATTTAAATTGGTTTGATGTTCCGAAACATTTAAGTATGAGAAACATGTAAAAAAAACAGGAAATCAGGAAGGAGGCAAACACTTCTTCACACCACTGTAGTTGTCCTGTGGACAGATTCTCCCAGCTGAGCTGTGGATTTCTGCAGCTCCTCCAGAGTGACCATGGCACTCTGGGCTGCGTCTCTGACCAGTGCTGTCCTTGCTTGATCTGTCAGTTTAGGTGGACGGCCATGTCTTGGTAGGTTTGCAGTTCAATTCAAGTGTTCTCTAACAAACCACTGAGGCCTTCACAGAACAGGTGTATTTATACTGAGACTAAATTACACACAGCTGGACTCTATTAACTAATTAAGTGACTTCTGAAGGTAATTGATTGCTCTGGATTTTGTTTAGAGGTATCCGAGTACAGGGGGCTGAATACTTTTGCACGTCACACTTTTAAGATTTTTATTTGATTAAAATGTTGAAAACCATGTGTCATTTTCATTCCACTTCACAATTATGTGCTACTTTGTGTTGGTCTGTCATTTAAAATCTCAATAAAATACATTTTAAGTTTGTGGTTAAAAATGTGAAAAAAGTTCAAGGGGTATGAAGACTTTCTGTACCCACTGTATTTTTATGCAGTAAATCTTTGACATCATGACAGATCCTGACATCACTAACAAGTAATGAAATCTTATACCCCACCACTTAGCATTTTGGGCATATTTTAAGAGTGCAGTGACTGCTGTTTTGCAGAGTACTAACATACTTTATTCCATGTACAGTTTTAGAAATCACATAATCAATACTATGAGCACTATATTAATTGCTGGTGTATATGGTTGTTACTTGCTCAATTACGTGTTAGCTACATTTGCCTTCTAGCTGCAGTGTTAATTAATTTTTGCACCAAACTCTCTAAGATCACTGGGTATAAATAACTTTCTGTATTTCTTTTTGTACTGAATTACATATAAATACTGCCCTAATGTAAATTAAATATATATTTTTGCTTAATTTCATGGCCAGTCTCTGAAATATCAGTTAATGAATTTTACAATAAGAGTTCTCAAAAGCAGGTAAAATATGTTAAACTGCATGTTGAGGTTCAGTCACATTATAGGTTTCGAGCCCTTCCAACATCTTCATCACAGTGTAATTTATATAGCACCTTTTCTCAACACTTTACAGTAAACAAGAACCCAGCACACAGTTCCCCAGCCAGAGAGGGGAAATCTCCCCAGTCCGTGGTCTAGAGTCACGCATCATGTTCCAGTGAGACAGCTCACTCAACCCAGGAAAGTGCATTAGTTCAGCTTTAGAGTCAAAGTTTCAGAGCTCTGATGTATTTACATCTTGAAATAACATCTGCACACAATTTTTAAGACCTGCACTGAATGCAAAACACGACATTTTCACACCATTTAATGATGGTCTGTTTTACAGGAAATGATCATTTCATTAATATTACTTGTACATATTTACATATATAATACATATGAGCCATATTATTGTGGCACACACACACACATATGTATATAAATATTATTACATAGAGGTTACATATGACTGCATGTCCTGTGGTTGTATTAAAACAGGTATATGTGTGTATACATTGTGGCAGTGATCTGAGACAGGTTCTCTCTCTCCAGCAGAATCCACCAGAGCTTTTAGTGTGAATAAAAAGCACTGCACTGCAGACTGACTGACAAGGTTATTCTCAGAGAAAATGATAAGCAGAGAAAGCAGTGGCATGTTTAGACAATGTGTCACCATCTTTCTGTCATGGAGAAACACACTCATACTCTCGGCAGCTCAGAGCAGTGACCTTGTCACTGAGGTGGGTCTGAAAGTGAGCTGGAAAATGTACAAGCAGCCGTTTGGTCTGTCGTCAACAGTTTGTGCCGTGTTTGTCACCACAGACCAAGAAAACGATTTGACAGATTCGTCTGCTCACATTGTTCGAATGTCAGGAACTAATAACAGAGGAGCTTCCTGCTGCTGAGGAACACCATGGAGTGTGTGTGTACACCAGGACCTGTCAATCTGTAGATGCACAGTGTAAATATTGGAGGACTGAATAACATCTCTATTGGCTAATATTTGTCTCTGTTGACATATTTGTTCTCATCAGTGTTGGGGACGCTTTACAATAATGAAGAAAAGGAAACCCAAACAACATCATTTACATCTCAGCACTTTCTCTCATACAGCAGTGAGATCTGATGGAGACAATAGTTTGACTTTGGCTGTCTTGAATCAGTTACTTCGATGTTTCTTCTGAGAAAAAGACATCAGTGGTTTCTGCTCTGGAGTTGAAGTTCAGATTTCAGTAAAGTCTCACGCTGTGATCAGATTTGGACTCATGTTTACACAGGAATCTCAATATGAACTCAACTTTTTTTTCTATTGTGAGTTCAAAGTATTTGGGGTGGAGTCTGTGTGTTTGAGGTGGAGTCAATCATTCTGGGGTGGAGTCACTGAGTTTGGGGTGGAGTCAGTGTGTTTGGGGTGAAGTCAATAATTCTGGGGTGGAGTCAGTGAGTTTGTGGTTGAGGCCAGTGTTTTTGGGGTGGTGTCAGTGTGTTTGGGGTGGAGTCTGTGTCTGGGATGGAGTCAGTCATTCTGGGGTGGAGTCACTGAGTTTGGGATGGAGTCCGTGTTTACGGTGGAGTCAGGGTGTTTGGGGTGGAGTCAATGTTTAATGTGGAGGTCAGTGTGTTTGAGGTGTAGTCAATCATTCTGGGGTGGAGTCACTGAGTTTGGGGTGGAGTCAGTGTGTTTTGGGTGTTGTATGTGTGTTTTGGGTGAAGTCAATGTTTAACATGGAGGTCAGTGTGTTTGAGGTGTAGTCAATCATTCTGGGGTGGAGTCAGTGAGTTTATGGTTGAGGACAGTGTTTTTGGGGTGGTGTCAGTATGTTTGGGGTAGAGTCAGTATTTAAGGTGGAGACTAGGGTGGTTGGGTTGGAGTCTGTGTCTGGGATGGAGTCAATCATTCTGGGGTGGAGTCACTGAGTTTGGGGTGGAGTCAGTGTGTTTGGGTTGGTGTCAGTGTTTACAGTGGAGTCAGTGTGTTTGGGGTGGAGTCAGTGTGTTTTATGATGGTGTCTCTGTGTTTGGGGTGAAGTCAATCATTCTGGGGTGGAGTCACTGAGTTTGGGATGGAGTCAGTGTGTTTGGGGAGGTGTTAGTGTGTTTGGGGTGGAGTCAGTGTATTTGGGGTGGAGTCTCTGTGTTTGGGGTGGAGTCTGTGTGTTTGGGGTGGAGTCAGTGTTTAAGGTGGAGTCAATCATTTTGGGGTGGAGTCACTGAGTTTGGGGTAGAGTCCGTGTGTTTTGGGTGGTGTCAGTGTGTTTGGGGTGGAGTCAGTATTTAAGGGGGTGACTAGGGTGTTTGGGATGGAGTCAATCATTCTGGGTTGGAGTCACTGAGTTTGGGGTGGAGTCAGTGTGTTTGGGGTGGTGTTAGTGTGTTTGGGGTGGAGTCAGTATTTAAGTTGGAGACTAGGGTGTTTGGGGTGGAGTCAGTGTGTTTGGGGTGGAGTCAGTGTGTTTGGGGTGGAGTCAGTGTTTACGGTGGAGTCAGTGTGTTTGGGCTGGAGTCAGTGTGTTTTTATGATGGTGTCTGTGTGCTTGGGGTGAAGTCAATCATTCTGGGGTGGAGTCAGTGAGTTTATGGTTGAGGACAGTGTTTTTGGAGTGGAGTCAGTGTGTTTGGGGTGGAGTCAGTGTGTTTGGGGTGGAGTCAGAGTGGTTTTATGATGGTGTCTGTGTGTTTGGGGTGTAGTCAGTCATTCTGGGGTGGAGTCAGTGAGTTTGGGGTGTTGTCAGTGTGTTTGGGGTTGAGTCATGATGTCAGTGTTTCTGGGTTAAAGTTGAGGTTTAGGTTGTGTTTGAGGGTGGAGTCCAGGGAAGTCATTCTTTTTGCCTGTGAATAAATGTTTATATGGCTTCAACTTTTGGGACACTTTTATTCTTTTTTGAATACATTTTTGTGAAACCATTTTTGAAAACATTTAATATTGTCCTTGTATACCACATTATACAGTCATACATCATGAATGAGAACATGGTGAAAAGTTCATTTTGGTCATAATTTAATTTCCCAAAGGTAAACAGTCGTATACAGTAAATATATTAAACATGTAAAATGACACATTTTGTCTTTTTTGTTTGAATGTTTATTTTAACCATCACAGACTGCAGAAACTGCACACTGGACTTCAGACACTTGGATTGTGTGTCTCTCCACTCTTCCTCCAGACTCTAGCAGCTGATTTACTCATGAAACACTAAAGTGACTTTCATCTGAAAAGAGGACTTTGTACTGAGTAACAGTCCAGTTCTGGTTCTGCTCAGTCCAGGTCAGACACTTGTGATGTTGTCTCTGGTTCAGGAGTGTTGATATTAGTGAATGTGACAGTTGTAGTCTGAGAGATTCACTATTTATACTCTTTATAGTCTTTTACTCACAATCACACATTATCAGTGTCTGAGCTGTAAGTCATACTGATCTACATAAAGACTGAAAATGTGTCACTGTTTGTGTGATGAATATAAAATGTGAATTTACTTTTTGGAATTCTTTCTTGCTATGCTATTTTTTATCTTAACCTTGTTCCTCTTTCTGCCTCTGCAGGCCAGGTGGAGAATTTCAGGTAGGCGTACACCTGGTGAGGTGTGGTTAATTACTGGCAGCAGCTTTCTTATGGTCACATTGTCTTGCTGTATTGCTGACTTTGTTCTGTTTGGATACTTTTTTGTCTTAGCTGGTCTACCTTCTACCTTCACCCACAGTGAGCAGTAAAGAATACTCAGCAATTCTCACCACAGTTACCCAATAGTAATGTGTTTGATAATCTCATTGTCTGATCAGACATTGGACAGTAGTATGGCACTGAGGCTGCTGGGTATTAAGTTAGTCTCAGAACCAGTTGACAGAATGGACTGGGCTTAGGGCTGAGCTTTTGGATTTTACATGTTTTAAACGGCCCTGTGTTTGGATCACTGAATTGTAGATGAATTTAAAAAAAATCAGAATGATAATAAATGGAAATCAGTCTAATTCTGCCCTACATGCAGTTGTTTTTGTTTTCTGTTGAACTGTTAATATATTTCTTTCTGAACGCCAGGACTCTGTGGGATGTTTGTCCTATTTAGTGTAGTCCAGCTTACTGAGTGGACCCCAAACCTCAGTTCTGTACAGCACATCATGCACAATAAGACTATTACACACTACACTAGATTTTCAGTCTGTGTCTGTCAATTCAGTAACATTTATTGGCCGGACCATGTTTAGATACAGCATTGTCAAAGCAGCATCACAACAACAAATAAACTTTATTAACTTTTATTATTATTATTATTATTATTATTATTATTATTATTATTATTATTATTATTATTATTATGAAAAAGTAGTCAGACAGAGCACTAAAAGTAATTATATAGAAAAATGAAATAATGAATACAAATGCGTTGACATAGAGGAAAATACTCTTTGTGTGTGTGTGTGTGTGTGTGTGTGTATGTGGTGTTTCTCTTTCTCTTCTTCTTCTTCTTCTCTCTTTTTCTAATTATTATTATAAGAGTAAATAAATAAGCATATAGAAGAATATTACTTATCACAGAGATAGATAGATAGATAGATAGATAGATAGATAGATAGATAGATAGATAGATAGATAGATAGATAGATAGATAGATAGATAGATGTGTGTGTAGTTTGATGTTTCTCTCATTAAGAGCATGGCTACACAATAGATATGTCATACTTGAATCAATAGCATAAAAGACAATTACCTCGTAAATAGCAGGAGGGTTTTGAACTTCATCTGTAAGTTAATTAGGAATCACAGGCAGTAGAACAGTCCACAATTCAGTGAGCATGCCAGCAATTACAAACACAAACTCCCTCTGTACACGCTTTAATTAAACCCATTTGAATAGACCGTCCCTCAGGATTATTTTCCCCTGAAAACTCTGCAGTTAGCACGTTTTCCTCTCTCACACACACACTGCTGTTCTTCATCATAATTAAACAAAACTGTATATAACCATATCTTTTGGTGTTTTTGGTGACCATGTGAAAACAATGTGATTTGAATGTCATTTGGTGTGACTGTAGGACAGTAGTGTATTTTGGTATAACTAGAACATTGGAGAATTTTGGTTTGACTTTGGACCATCGGTGTGTTTTGGTGTCACAGTTGGACAGATTTTAATGTCATTTGGGGTGACTATATGACAACAGTTCGACTTAGCGTAAATATGGGGCATGCCATTTGGTGTGACTGTTGTACAGCTTTGATATTTAATTTGACCTCAGGACTACAGCGTCATTTGGTGTGATTTTAGGACAACTGTATATTTTGCTGGGACACTAGGACAGTGTTTTGGTTTGTCAGGTTAGGACACTGTTGTTGTTTGGTATGAATGTGAAAGAGAGGGTTGTTTGAAGAGTCTTCAAGGACAGCTTTTGTCATTTGATGTGACTGTAAGATGGGGTTGTCATTTGGTCTGACTGCAGGAAGACCTTGTCAATGGATGTAACTGTTGAACAGCAGTGTATTTTGGTGTGGCTATACAAAAGCATTGTCATTTAGTGTAACTAGGACATAGTTGTTGTTTCACGCGATACTGCAACCCAGAAGTATATTTTGGTGTGACGATAAAACTTGTCATTTGATGAGACTGTAAGATGTAAGATAATTTTATTTGTCATTGTGCAAGTACAAGTACAAGTACAACGAAATAGAGGCCCCAACATTTGCATTTTGCATTTGCCAGGAGGGCAGCCATTAGGAGGACAGCGTTGTAGGACAGCGTTGTCATTGGGTGTGACTGTAGGATGGTGTTGTTCTTTAGGTGTGACTGCAGGATATTGTTTTCAATTTGTATGATTGTGGGTCAGCAGTGTATTTTGGTGTGACTGTAGGACAGTAGTGTATTTTGGTATAACTAGAACATCGTCAGTTGGCATGAATTTTGGGCTGCAGTGTCATTTTGTGTGACAATTTGGTGTGCGTTTAGGACAGTATTACCATTTGATATGACTACAGCAGCAGGTTATTTGGTGTGACTATATGACAGTATATAGACAACACACACATAATATGTGTGTATATGTGTACGTATTGTAATTTATTCATTAATATTTTTACCCCATTTTCTGCTTTTAATTTGCATATGACTGGGGGGGTCTTCGTCTCCGCTGCTCCCCAGTCTTGGTCGACTACTAAAAGTGTTGTTCTTGACTACAGTGCTAGTATTTTGACATGGCTGTAGGACGGCTTTGTCATTTGGATATTGAGCAGTTGTGGATTCTGCGGACTGTTCAAAAAGAGGAGTTTGTACTCTAATACTAGTTGGGTTTCTCATCATTCTGCAACAGTTGTTACACTGAGATATGTGGAGCTTGTATTGTAAGTATTTGGTGACTGCTGAGGAACAGTATTTGTACCTCGCCTGTTGTTGTGCATTGTGAGATCTGAATTTTTCAGACCTACTGACTGATCCAAACCTGTTGGCTAATGTTGCAGAAAAAGGATTTTCACTGTCAGCAGAAACAGCCAGTCTGCAGGAGTGTTATCAGTGCAGTGAAAATAGAGGGGCTGATGTGCAGCTTTTCTTCATCACACTACTGCTGCGATTTACTGTGATGGGACGAGGTGCTTGTCCTCAGGGGCAAAACAGGCCCACACACACACACACAGTAGTGTGTACTGCTGCGAGTGTGTGTGGTGTTTACATGGCTTTCTGGTCACTTAATTACGTACACTTAGCTTGCATCTCCACTCATTCTCAATGTGAGCTCTGTGTACTTTATTCAGCCTGTTCTTCAGTGATCAGGAGAGCAGGAGGATCATTCTCAGTGACACTGATGTGGTGTGTGGACAAAACCAGTCCTGCGTGTTGGTTGATGAGTCCTGCGTGTTGGTTGATGCAAAGAGGAGACACACCAATATTTTAGTAGAATAACAGAATTCTTTATTAAAACGGAGCTCCGGAGAAGTTGTATAAGAGAAATACAATTAAGCAGTTCTCCCAACAAGTTCTGACCTCAGCCTAAAATCTGACCCCTTATATACTGTTAAAAGCTCGCCCTCAAACCCCCCCTGTACCAATCACTATGTGTGAGTGTGTTCAAAAGTGATCAGCCAATGAGAAGCTTAGATTATCATTTGGATGGTGCATGCTGAGCGCATGGTCACTACATGTGAAAAGTGATGTCTGTCGATCCTAGATATCCTAGAGAACATGATTTCACTGGTCAGATGTTTCTTCTTCATTTAGAGTTTATTCTCCAGCTTCTCCTCTACTGAGAACAATAGATATTAGAACTTTTCTGTGTAGAGCATTGTGAGGTCAGGTACTGATGGGTTGGGTGATCAGGTCTGGACTCAATCAGTCCAGAGAACATAGTTCCACTCTACAGCCCAGTGCTAGGGTTTATACTCCTCTAGCTGCCTTTGGCATTGGACATGGTGACTATAGGCTCATGTGTGGCTATGATCAA
>BRDA01086672.1:0-13788 GCA_036984385.1 Crenuchus spilurus
TACACAGGTTATTATTCATAGCACACAGTCAACATCATGCTGTGTCCTGAACTACACCGCCTATTCTGTGAGACCTTAATTATGATTAAGAATGAAGGGGTTGAGAGAACATGTTATTTACAAAACTGACTGAGCTATTGACATGATTTTTCAGTTCTAGTGTTTTGTTTGCAATGTTAGCCTTGCAGCTCCAGCTCTGAAGAAGCAAAATTTATTTGCCATATCAGAGTGTGTTCAGTTTATTCTCTGTTAATGGCAGTTAAATGTGTTTACAAAAAATGATCATATAAGAATGTATTGAATATTTTGTGACTTCTTAAGACAACATTCACATGACATGCTAGTCTTGTATGGAAATATATATGTCAACAGGGACACATACAACAAAAACTGGAAATTGGAAAAAAGTCCAGTTTATAAGATTTTGGTCTGTTCTATTAGTTTTTTTCTACTTAATTATAGGTGACTGCAGTCTTCACTAGTACTTACCATTGTTGCCTTTGTGCTATTTTTAAGTTGTTTTGGTTCAAGACTTCAAAGGATGAGGACATATCACTCAGTGATGAACAATTTAGCACATGCAGAGTGACCTTACTGTCCCCTTTCTTTTCCTCTGTGGTTTTACAACATATGCCATCATATATTTTTTTCATAAAATGGCTTGCGGGAGGTATCACACCATTATAACACCTCCTCCCTCTTTTGATCAGAATCAGTGTGGGTACCGTGATGGAGCTATTCTCCCTGAAGAGATAGCAGGAGCTGCCACCTCCACTGGTGGCCAGTCCATTCCTGCAGCGACCCAACGGATGCCTCTTGACTCCCAGGAGGAAAAGCACTGTAACGGAAGCCTGAAGAAACAGAGCAGCTCTGGCTTTGTAGTGGAGGACAGCAGTGGTCAGCGCTACAGTGCTGACCCTACTGTCTTCCTGGGACAGATAACACAGAAAGGGAGCACTGATGAGGATGGCTATGTGGCCCCTAGGAAAGACAAGAGTTCCTCAGGTAAGCTCCAGAAAATATCTTGTCCTAGTTTTGTTTGTAGGATACAGTTGAACGCATAGTAGTTATGTCCAGTTCATTTTTTGAAGGTGTGAATGAATGTAAATGTAATTCATTATCAAACAATGTAATCAAACAAGTCATTACATATCAATAATTTAGCAGTGTCTTTATGATAGGTATAGACTTCTATGGCCTACGCTGAAAGAAAGTACACATTTGACCACTAAGCAAGTGTGCCAAACATAAATCCAGTGTCAAGTTGAGTAGGCGGATAGATCAATAAGTTGTGGGCTACTCCATTCTCAATCTTGGCAGTGAGTAAGGGTCTCTCTTATGCTTCACTTCGGAGACCCTCAGAGTGCAAAGAAATGGAGAATACTTTGCCTTTGTTTGTAAAACAAGTTGGGGAAAAAAAGCATGAAATAACTATTCACAAGGATCACATGAATTTAAAAGACTAGAGTTTAATAATCTTTTACTTTTCTGACTTAAAGTGGCAGTTCAGCAAAGATTCAAATTTACAAAATGTAACCTCAAATGTCAACCAGCCAAGAAAAGTTTCTTTTGTATGTTTTTTTTTTTTACATTTTGTTATCTTTTAAAATGGAAAACAATTCAAGATGGTAGTCAGTATCTTTATTTACATGTTACTATATATATATATATATATATATATATATATATATATATATAAATGTTGTTTTGAAATTGCCTGACGTAAAATCAGGACATGTAAAGTGATTATGGAAAGAAAAAAAAAAAAAATCATTTTACATGTCCTGATTTTACGTCAGGCAATTTCAAAACAACATTTATGTATATAAGTCATGTGTAAAATTGTGTTAGCAATAATTTCATACTGACTATAACACTATACAAAAATATGTTTAGATCAAACCAATGGACACAATTATAGTACAATTCAGTGAAAACCCATTGAAAGAACTGACAAAGTGACCCTGTATATTTTCCTTAAATATCACATCACACCATTTAAATATATTAGTTTTTAAATTGTGCTTTACAAAAAATATTTTGTAAATTCCCAAATATATATTCATATTGAATAGTATATTAAAAAACATGACTGTCACCACATAATAATATACATTTTGATTACTTAACAAGCAAAAATGGTTTGAGGCAAATGTATGATTGTCATGCAGTTAATAAATTGTTGTCAATTGGTGGGCAATTACTTGTTAGCTACAGTAGTCTAATTGGTAAAGTGTAGAACTAAAGAAGTAAACTTGATGCTGATCATGCCTGAGTGATTGATTACATTTGTGGTATGATCACTTTGTGTCCCATATGTGTCTTGTTGTGAATTGAGGGATATCTGTCAATTTCATTGGTGCATATGTTAATAAAATTCAGCACAATGTATCTGTTGATTTCCATAGAGCACCTGAATCCCATTGAGGAGAATCCTTTTGTTATGCGCCGTAAGAACCGAGAAATTCATGCACTGGACAACCCAGGTTATCATAGCACCCCTGATGGACAACCCAAGGTTGAGGATGAGTACATCAACGAGCCTCTATATCACAACACAGGCGACATGAGCCAAGAAACACTGAAGAAGAATGGGGTTCCTCTTCCCCTGCTGTCCATAAGTGCAACCAACACTACAAATAGCCATGTACTTACCACCCAAACAGGTAAAACCCATCACCACAGCCAAGGAGCACATGTTCATTTTGCAATTCCACCTGTTCAACCTCCTCAAAGTGGACCAATGAATCAGAATGGCCACCATGCCCATTCAGTAAGGGGGATCTCTACAGATCACCCTGGAAAGTCTGGACATCCTTCGGCAACAGGCCAAATATGCCATGTCAGCCATCAAGTCCAGCCTGGTTACCCTGGTCCTGGTAGTCTTTCAGACCAGCAGGCCCAAATGGCAAAGCCGGCAGCTGCTGGTAAGAGCAGCATCACTCCTCTCCCAGGTCATGTTGTCCAACAAAGCAGCATGCATCCAACAGGTCACACTGGAACAATAATGGTGGACAAGACGTACAAGAACACCTTTGACAATCCAGAATACTGGCACCACAGCCTTCCAACCAAGGTTGCACAGCACCCACAAGATCCTTCACTGATCTGCAGTAACAATTTCCTCTACAAGCAGAACAGCCGTGTACGGTCTGGCGTGGCTGAAAATCCAGAGTATCTGTCAGAATCCGCCATGAAGCCTGGAACTGTCCTGCCTCCACCACCATACCGTCAGAGGAATACTGTAGTATAATGCCCTGATAATTGATATTCCAGTGAGCCTGGTTCCTTTACCAGCACCTTTAAACATGTTTCCGTGCTCCTCAGCAGTTCCTGGAAAGTTTATACCCTAAACTTACCATTTCCCATCTTGTGCCATAATACATACTTCTGAGGAAAGGAGTAGAAGACTAAACAGGGAAAGTAGGTCAATCCAACCAAACATAATCCCAGAATATTTGCCCGAGTGAGCCAGAGAATAAAGTGTACCTTCTTGCCGTTTGTACCTCTCTTCCTTGATCCTGCCTGGAATATAAGGTAACTTTAAGACTTTGGAAAGGTGACAGTTTGGAAACTTCACCCGTTATAGTGTACTTTTAGATGACAAAATCTGCCTAGCTAAGAAAACAAACTCCTTATCATTATTTCTGACTTGGCTTGGAGGTTTAGAGTCAGGTCCTGTGTTGGTAATTACACTGGAACTATCTGAAACAGGTTTTTAAATCTAGATTTTGTGTAAATATCCAGTTTAAAATGTCTGCTGAGACTAAAACCAGGTCATAATGTGAATTCAGATTTCTTTGTCTGAAATAATCCACCCTATCAATACAAGTTCACTTCTTCTGTTTTATATAGTCCATCCAGTCTGTCATACAAGAATTTAAGATTGTTGAAAGGCTTGAAGATACAAAGCTTCAGTGCAACATGAATATAAGTAGAAACACCAGAAATGTTACTTAATGTAATTTTTTTATTTAAAGGTGTTGCAGGAAATGTTTGTGCATTAAAAGATTAATCTGTGAGTATGCAAAGAGAAAGGAGAAGCCTTGAGAGATACAGTAAATGTATTATATTGTGGATCAATGTTCCTCTGACTGGCAGGTTAACACTTCCCATATGATTTCCATATACCTAATAGATCAAAGACATTTAATACATGTTACCTGGCATGTATAATGCCTTTAAACAAGCTGTCTAAGCCATTATTTACAAGTACATGTAAATGTATGCATGTGTAATACATTATAAAGCAGGAGTACAATCTAAGATATATAATGTATTACATTGATATTACACATGCTTTTATTATAATGCCTTACATGGCATTAGCGGTGGGTAGTCCTGGTCCAAAAAGTAAAAATCCATCCTAGGATTTTGCTCCAATTCATGTGTGTCTCTGCTGCAGCATATCTGCAGCGAAACAACAAGGCAGTTGAAACAAAATCTTGGGGTGGATTTTTAGGACCTGGATTACCCACCTCTGCATGGGATTGTGTTTTCTTTATGCTATACACAAGGCATTATGCATTCAGTATAACACAAAAATCCTGTGATTTGTTGAATATATACATGATTTTGGAAGACGTGTTACTAAAGATAGCTATTATTGTTCTATTCATGTAGGACACTAGGCCTGGGTGGCATCTAAACATAATATATATATATATATATATATATATATATATATACTTGTATTATTATATACTTGTTAATACTATCATTCCTCTTCCTTCCTACTTTAGCTTACCTGCTTTTTTACATGATCTGAACTGAATCACATACAATATGAGTAACTAAGTAATTCTGTGAACTATTTCACTTTGAACAGTATAATGATAAACACAGGCATTTGTGAACTTAAGCTGCAATGCCAGTGATTCTTCTTCAGACAGTACAGTAGTTTGCATTCTGACAGGACCCTCTACTGGAGAAACTTTACACAGCAACACATGCACTCTGAAGGTCACAGTCAAGTACACATGCTGTATATAATACAAAATTGGGTATTCTCTAACAAAAAAATGCCTATCCTCACCTTTGAAACATTGTTTTGGTTTCCCTTGTCAGTCATTGCTGATATCTGATTACATCACACAGTCGCCCAGGCCTAATGGATAAAACCAGTTTTACTGCTTTTTGGAAATTTACACAAAATGATTGTGAAAGACAATTAAGCAATATGTGCTGAAGGTGACTAGTTATGCCACATAACTGAATTTTGAGTTTAGAAGACATGGAGTCTTCTGTTATCAGAACATCAATTGCCATATCTGGCAGAAGTCATACAGCCCAGAGGAAGGTTGGGTGAGTCGTTCATGGATATCTAAATCTCAGGGGAAGAGGCTGAATCGAGTTGTTAGTATGAGAAGCACAAAGATGGAGCGATAAGATAATAAAAACAGTGCTTTATTATAGTACAAGAGATCTGACATGGTACGTTGATGCATCAGGGTGATATTGTGGCAGGAAAGGAGTGTGTCCAGTGGGGAAATACTATGAACCACTGATATTTAGCAGACCATTAGTATTTTTGCATTGTTTTCTTTTTATTTCTTCACTCGTGATTATATTCCTTCATGATATTGTTTTCAGGTTCAAAGCTTCATTGTGAAGACTGTTTCTATTTTCCAAACTTCTGACTTGTTGATATGACAATGGTTTACAACTAAGTTATGAACAAAAGTAGTAATCTACTCTTCCAGAACATTTTTAAATGCCAAATCATCATAAAGCCTTATTGTCAATTATTGTTATCTCCATTGTCATTTGCAGAGGACAATTCCATTAAGGACTCTGTTAAGGTATCTTATCTTCATATGTTGTTTAAGATTGAACAGAATTCATGTGAAGTCATAATCATAATCATAATCATTGATATGGGATATGAAAATATTTGCCTAATCAAGTTATAACCTGGGATTCGATACATATGGAATCTCTGCAGGGAGGCATTTCTTTACACAACTGAAGGAAAATCATTTAAGTGGTAGTTTCTGACATATGTACAGTGTTGTCTATAAGTAACTGGACTGTTTAAGTAACTGGCTCCATACTACATCACACTGAGCAGTGTCGAATGAACATCTTGAGTTTGAGGTTATTGGTATCTACACTGATTGGAATCACAGACATTTTTATGCATAGACCTGTAGTTTAGACAAGTATGCTACCCTCCATCATCAAATCATTATGCTCTTCTTTTTCTGTGGAGAAGCTTAGCCAGCTCTGTTACCTGTGGTCTGGTGTTTAGGGATCTGGTCTAGTGAACAGAAGGTCACTGGTCCGATCCCCGGGCAGGTCATGACTGAAGTGTCCTTGAGCAAGGCACCTAACCCCCAACTGCTCCCCGAGTGCCATGGATAGGGCTTCCCACCACTTCAGGCACATGTTCTCACAGCCTAGTGTGTGTGTTTCACTGCATGGATGAGTTAAATGTGGAAGTCAAATTCCACTGTGTGCAAATCACATTGACAAAAAGTTGAACCTAATAAAAAAAATGCAGTTTTCCTTTTCTACTTGTTACAGTATCCAGTCGTTCAGTTATTCAGTGAGGGTTCAGGTTAGGTCGTCCCTGAAAATATCGGAAAAATATGTTTTAGTATGTTTCTGACCATTGTCCTGGTGAAGCACACTGCATTTTGAAATTCATTCTTGAATTTAAGCTGTTAAAAATTGCAAGATTCTTCTGGCTACTGCTATCGACTACCACATCATCAATAAAGATGTTTTATCCCACTGGCAGTCTTATATGGCCAGACAAGCATGTTTGGTGGTTTGCTGTTCATTATCTCTCACACTTCCCTTATCCCATAACTCTGGTACAGGTTTGTTTTCATCCCATCTGCCCGTAAGACTGCTCTCAGGATGCTACAGGTTTTCACTTTATGAGCAAAGTACAACCTCGATCTTCTATTCTCATCAGTGGTTTGATGCCTGTGGTAAATCAGTTCCACAAGTGTTTCTTCACAATTTAGGGTGTTTTCAAAGTAGTTTTTTTTTTCTGAACCTAGGAACACTTACACTTCTATGTGACAGAAAACCAGCGATAATGAGCTTCTCCTGCAATCTAAATTGGTCCTGGGTACAGACTCAGGTTTTTAGGACAAGTGAAATCTCCTTAAAGTATCTATGGTTATTCACTAATGTAATCAAGTGTGTGCTGTATATTTATTTTCTTTTTTCTAAGTTTACCAATACAGTGTGCCAACAATGTACAAATTACCTTTTATTACATGGCTAATATTTTTAAAAAAATACTTGCCATATTTTCTACATAACCCTGATCAATCAGCCAAAACTTGTTTGGTGTCCAAATTTAGCTTTTTTAATGTAGATCTTTAGCTGCAAGGCTAACATTGCTAACAAACACTAGAATTCAATAATCACTTAAATAGTCTAGTAATGTCTGTAAAAATACACAATCTCAAACCACACCCAGAAGTCAATTAAGGTCTCAAACACTAGTCAATGTGGTAGGACACAGAATCACTTTCTGTGAGCTTTGAAAAAAATAAAAATTCTTATAGCTGCATGCTCCTTCCACCATCTTAGCCATTTGAGGTAGCTGACTGGCTGCTTCTAGCAGTGAGGGTTTATTGATTTTTATAGTTTACATGAAGTCATAGTAAGCCGACTATGCTGTTTAGGTGATTATTGAGTTCTAATCTTTGTTAGCAATGTTAGCTTGCAGCTCCACTTCTAAATTAAAGATGTAACATGGACTAGGGCTGACACGATGATTACATAATCCTGATTATTTTATATAATCACAATTATTTTCTACAGATGCATGTAAACAGAATATTAATTTGCATCAGTTACTGTATATTGAGATAAATAAAGGAATACAAAATAAAGCAGAATTAATTTAAATATGTTATGCTCTTATGAAAACAAACACTGTAGTTGTTGGTGTCATTCAAGCTTTAGAAGGCAGAGGTCAGTTTAGAAGGTTAAGAGCTACTGAGAATGTAATTCAGACAATTTGTCAATTCATTTGGCCATTAAAGGCACATTTGTTAGCGCTCTCAAACCGAAAGTATCAGACAACAACGCATAACTACCCATACATTTACTGATAATTGTCCAATAACTTTTGATCCACTGACATAAAGACTGTATAAGATTGTATAAAAAGATCTGTGATTCCTACCTGCTTCACCTGACACTGCTGCACAAAACACATGTTAGAATTAAAATTGCATCCGTGTCCAATTACTTATGGACTGCACTATTCCACACAGAGTGTGTGTTTCTGTGTAAAGGACAGATTTCCAAAGCACCGGGTTTTGTAGACATTAATACGTATTGAAGTGATGAAACCTGGATTATTTTTTTGCGCACTGCGAGAAATGTGAGATGTCTGAGCCAACAAAACAAGGGCATTGGTCATGGGCGTGAGGACAGCCAATCCTCCGAGACTCACCTGTGGATAATATTTAAAAAAAGAAATGTGAATAGTATTTTTTTAGAGCACCGAGAGGCATTTACATGGCAGATTTGTAAATACAGTGAAGTTCTTTCCTCTGGGTTTTTAATATTGTTTTATGTTTTCACTGTCTGTGTTGTTTATTTATGTTTAACATGCGCTTTCTATAGTAGTGCTCTGGCATAGTGTCAGTTACTATGTGTAATTTTCGACTGTGATCTTTACACAGTACAATCGCCCACATGTAGATTAAAACCTGCGACCCTTGTGCAGTGTCAGGAGTTCATTGTGCATTTATAAACTTTGGGAGATCTAAAGATCTACAGCTACTGAGTGTAGAAGTTTTTTAAGATTTAAGCCAAAAAGTGTAATATTTGTGAAACTGAATTAAATTGCATCAGGTTTTGAAAGAAATAACAGTTCAAATATAAAAAGTGAATTCAATTATTTCATTTTCAAATTCATTAATTCAGATCAACTAGTACATTAGGTTTTCAGTTTGCTAGATGTAAACTTGGCAACATTTGTGCTGCTACCAGTATTCTGTATTTTTTATAAAGTCTGAATTGTTGATGGTTATGAACATTAAATTAATTAGTTAGGTTTTAACTTTAGCCATGTTGTCTGTGATACACTTGCCCATGTTCTATGTAATATACTCATTTTTTATGCATGTGAACTTTTGACAGTGTTGTTACACCTCTGTATGCATGGCCTGTAAGAAAAGTATGTGAAGCTGGCAACTATACTCACTTCCTGGTTGTGTTCATGTGACCCTTTTCATAATAAAGTCCTTGTCTTTGTTTGTTTTGTGACTAAGGACAAATCTTTTATTTTGAAAAGAGGCATGCAATCACAAAATCACAACCAGGAAGTGACTATATTTGCCAGATTCATATACTTCACATACTTCTCTAGGCTGTACAATTATGATTTTGACAGAAGTGTAAAAACATGTCAACATTTCACACATGTGAAAAGAGAAACGAAATAGTCACAAACAATGTGGGTAAAGTTCAAATCAAACTACTTATTTTCAAGTAAGCACATGAAATACAATTTAGAAAAATGCAGATGTCCTAGCAAACCATTATGATTCTGTTAGCAATGCAACGACACTGCCAAACATTTGTATGTATTGAACTAAAAGTTGTTGAACTGAATGAATGAAAAGTATAAAATGTGGGCAAAATGCAGAATTGCTCGTGTAAAAATTAAACTGAAAGTAAACATAGCTTGAAATTTATTTTTTTCTATTTAGCAACAGTTTTTGTGATGTTATCAGCCTTGAACACGGTATTGACGGGATTTGTTTTATATGAGGTGGATGATTAATATTCCTCACAAACATACCACGTCAGTTATTTTCACAGACAGATCTTACATCATTAAAAAATTTGGATTTCCAGAGCCTATTACCTGCTTTAAAAAACATTTTATCCTATACAGATTATCCTATGTGAATTACCACTCAAACACATGTTTAATTTTTTTTGTTGCCCAAACCAAGCCAGTATTTTCCTACCTCAAATCCAGACATGACAAAAGACAGATGATGTGGTGATGTTCACTTCTAGCTGTGATTTCCCATTTGAATGATAATTCTAATTGTGCATTGCATACATTTAATAGTTAGGTAGTTAGTTAGGTTAATGAAATGTTTGATTAGATGAATGGTTTAGGCATATATTATGAAAGAACACAAAACATTAAATGAGTAGCCTCTTATCTGCATGCTAATTACCCTTACAAATTATAGACACCCTGTTTTAAAATTGCATGACCCCACTTCTCCACATAAAACTAATGCCATCACAATAGTGATACAGAACATACCTATGTGACAAAAATGTGACTTAATAGCAGTTCAGTTTGGCACAACCATATAAGCTTTTTCCCTGTTCTTAGGGGATTGTAACAAAAGGTGATGCCATAGCTGACCATAGGGAATCTAAAAAGCGAATAATTGTCTTTGCTGTGTTTGGATGAGTTGGATGGCCTTTGCTCCTCTTCTTCAAGCTAGCTGTTGCAGCTCTGTGTTAGCTGACATAACAGAACTGGCAGTTAGTGCTCTCATCCAAGTGCATAAGCTGTCCAGTGCTGTTACTGCATTGTCAGATTGAAAAGAAGGCTTCATGTGTGTTATATGAGGCATTTGCTAGCCTTCACCCTCCCTGTGTGGAGGTATTGTTTGGGCTAGGAGGACACCAGGTTAGTGGATGTTACTTACTAGGGACAATTTTTTGTTGGAGCAACCAGTTTTAGAGGACTCTGCACATGTAGTACAACTTGACCCTGAAAAAGTTCACTAACTCTAATTTAAAATGAAATTGGAAGCAGGTTAATATCTATATCAGTTGAGGAGTCACCCAAGTTTAATTGCACAAAATTCCATTTTAAAAGGCTAAGACGGTATGCTGCAGTTGTTGATCTAATGTAGGCGATTATACAGTGCACATTTGAACCTTACGTCTGCAGTGCTGTCATGTTCTCCTTCCCTTTGTATTTGTATTGAGCTTCGCTCTGTGGGGTTATCTCCTTCTTTTCTTGCTGCTTTGACTATTTCCTGTGGCTCTTCCCAATTTTTGTTCCTGTTAAAGCTCATCCTTTATCAATCTCTTTGTTATATGATGTAAATATATGTGTAGAAGACCCACTGCAAGATGCAAGACCTTCTGAAAGAATCCTACTTACTGCTGCCCTTTCTATGTGGCTTCTATCTGCCATACCTTAAAACCTCCACTGAATGATGTGTGACAGAGTACATTTACCATACTATTTATTGAAATGATGTTATGTGCGTGTTTATTTCACATTTAACTGAACCCTAGCTGAACATACCTTTCATTATTAGAACCTACTGTCTTTTGGATACTTCTACATTCAGGTTTATGCAGTCCACCCAAGCTGAAATTTCAGACATCCTGTGTATAATGTGAAAATGTGTGATGTGTTTGTTTTAACAAGATTTCTAGAACAATTTATGGACTTTTATGTTTATTAGCTTGTTCCATTTCATATGTTTCTTATGTTTTCTTTTTCTTTACTCTCAGCAGTGGCCACACCTTCTCTCTGAACTTTACAGCATACAGTACCTGAGACTTTATATATATATATATATATATATATATATATATATATATATATATATATATATATATATATATATATTACTTATCCTTGCATTTGTTACATGACCCTGTTGAAAAATATATATTTTTAATTTAATACAAATAAAGATCAAGTGAATATTTGAATGGACATGTTTGATTAGTCTTTATTTGTTTGCCATGTGTCCATATTTTAAACTGTACCACTACCATGTGTCACTACCATACTGAGACTGGTTCATAATCAAATTGATATCTGATTAACAGACAAACTGTGGTCAACAACTGACCACTGAAGGAGTAGACAGAGCTGATAATGTGCACCTAATAGTTAGGTAAAGCTCATAAAGTGGCCATTGAGTGGATGTGCAAGATAGGGGACACTAAAACAGCTATGCCATATTACAGTGAGTTTATACTGTTATGCCATTCCTAATAATTCAAATAGATATATAATGACATATAAAATAGATATTATCACATGTTAACACTTTTGCATGGAATAAAATTTGCATCTAACCCATAAGAGAGATGTTTCTCTGCATTTCTAAAGGATCTGTTTCTGTAAATGTCTTCTAGGAGGGGAAGTAAAATTTCCTGACAATGATAATAAATTCTCTAAGTGCATTTGTTGTGTTACTGCTGCTGTTTCAAATGTTCCCAAAATTGTAAATTAATACTGAAGTCATCCAGACTATGAAGGAACACATAATCAATCAATCAGTCAGTCACCTTTATTTAAACTATTGAGAGTGTCCCTCATTTACATACAAGTGTTAAATATGTTTTATATTTTAGATTCTTCAAAGTAGACACACAACTGATGTCTCAAACACATTAAGAGGCAAGAAATGCAAGTCATGAACTCTTGACAAGACACAGCTGTTAACTAAAAGCCATTCCAGGTGATTACCTCATAAAGCTGACTGAGAAAATGCCAAGAAAGCTGGTATCTAAGCAAGAGGTGCCTACTGTGAAGAATTTAAATATAAAACATATTCTGGTTTGTTTAACACTTGTTTGTTTACTAAATAATTACATATGTATTTCTTCATAGTTTGGATGACTTTAGCATTAATCTACAATGCAGAACATTTTTAAATCATGAAAAAACACTGAAACAGAGGGTGTGTCCAAACTTTTGAATGCTACTGTATATACACATTGAACAATTAGGGAGATAACAAAGAACCAGTGCTGTGGAAAAAGACACAGACACAAAGTGATTCTGCGGATATCCATCAGTTGTGCTATATAGCCATTTCCCTCCTGGCAACATTATGGATAGTGCAGAATAGGGTGTGTTCTGTTTGCATCTTCAGGGTTCTTAATTACTTGCTGATTATTAATATTTGATTATGATTTTATTCTTTTTTAAATGGACAGGCAATTCTTTTCTGTGATAGGGTGAAACAATTACTGCACTGACTTTACCATTTTTTTAGGGGGGACATTAATGTGATCTGTGAATATGTTTGAAAGGTTTGACATTTATACACTGATGTTTGTTTTCAAGTATTTTGTGTATTCTAAATGTGTAACTGTATGTTTTCTCTGTTATGTTTGTGTAATTTAGCACCTTGTTGGTTCTACCTAATAATCAGTGTAGGCTCTACCTAATAAGTAAACTACACAGTTGTTTAAGGCCCCACAGCCACCAGGTTGCACCAAGATGCAGATGCACTTCAGGGAAAAGTCAGTGGTTATTCATAACACAAAAATAAATGTAAGCATCTTAAGCTGAGAAAAAAGATAAAGAAAAAAGATCAAGTGAAAAAGCAGAAAGACAAATGTAGTTTTATTTTGTAATGTTAACTTTATGCTGTTTGTTTTGAATTGTAAGAAAAGTTAGACAGTAAAAAGGAAACAGAGTTATCTGTAATATAAGTGTAAGTAAGGCCTACCTTATACCTAACGATTTTGAAAAACTCTGAAAAGACTTTTAACAGATTAAAGTCTGACACCATCTCACATCTACAGACTTTTTAGTCACAGTATAGTCTAAGATTTTGGAAAGACTGTGGATCTTGCTGGGTCACTAATTTAAAGATTGCAACTATATTTCTTTTGAGATTATTTCCCATCTGCTCTTGTCTTGCAAAGAATTAATGCAATAAAGAGCGTAATAATTTCATATATATTTATATGAAATGTGTGTGTGTGTGTGTGTGTGTGTGTGTATTTATTAAAATTTTCTTTGTATCAAAAATACCTCAAAACACAATAAGACAACGTAGTGCAAAATAATAA
>BRDA01086673.1:0-15577 GCA_036984385.1 Crenuchus spilurus
TGTGTGTGTGTGTGTGTGTGTGTGTATTTATTAAAATTTTCTTTGTATCAAAAATACCTCAAAACACAATAAGACAACGTAGTGCAAAATAATAATATAATAACTTGCATTAAATAGTAATGTGAATTACAAATACAGTGCTATTAGAGCTCAGATACTGTCAACACTTAATCACTATGATTCCCATCCATGGTTTATTGGTCCTGTGTGTTAGATTAAGATTAAAATTATCATTAAGTCATATCATTCAGTAGTGTTTTGCTAGCTAGTTAGCTTTAGCATAGCACACTCACCTACACTATTTTCTCTGCCGTGTACAAACCGGATTCCAAAAAAGCTGGGACACTAAACAAATTGTGAATAAAAACTGAGTGCAATGATGTGGAGGTGCCAACATCTAATATTTTATTCAGAATAGAACACAAATCACAGAAGATCAAAAGTTTAAACTGAGAGAATGTATCATTTTAAGGGAAAAATATGTTGTTTCAAAATTTCATGGCTTCAACAAATCCCAAAAAAGTTGGGACAAGGCCATTTTTACCACTGTGTGGCATCCCCCCTTCTTCTTACAACACTCAACAGACTTCTGACGACAGATGAGACCAGTTTCTCAAGTTTAGAAATAGGAATGCTCTCCCATTCCTGTCTAATACAGGCCTCTAACTGTTCAATCGTCTTGGGCCTTCTTTGTCGCATGTTCTCTATAGGTGAAAGATCTGGACTGCAGGCAGACCATTTCAGTACCCGGATCCTTCTCCTGCGTAGCCATGATGTTGTGATTGCTGCAGAATGTGGTCTGGCATTATCTTGTTGAAAAATGCAGGGTCTTCCCTGAAAGAGATGACGTCTAGATGGGAGCATATGTTGTTCTACAACCTGACCATAGTTATCTGCATTAATGGTCCCTTTCCAGACATGCAAGCTGCCCATGCCACAAGCACTCATGCAATCCCATACCATCAGTGATGCAGGCTTCTGAACGAAGTGTTGATAACAACTTGGGTTATCCTTGTCCTCTCTGGTCTGGATGACATGGCGTCCCAGTGTTCCATAAAGAACTTCAAATTGTGACTCATCTGACCACAGAACAGTCTTCCCTTTTGCCGCACTCCATTTTTAAAGACCCCTGGCCCAGTGCAAACATCTGAGCTTGTGGAGCTTGCTTAGAAATGGCTTCCTCTTTGCACTGTAGAGTTTCAGCCGGCAACAGCGAATGGCATGGTAGATTGTGTTCACTGACAATGCTTTCTGGAAGTATTCCTGAGCCCATTCTGTTATTTCCTTGACAGTGGCATTCCTGTTTGAGGTGCAGTGACGTTTAAGGGCCCAGAGATCACGAGCATCCAGTAGTTTTATGGCCTTGACCCTTAAGCACAGCGATTGTTCCAGATTCTCTGAATCTTTTGATGATGTTATGAACGGTTGATGATGATAACTTAAAAGTGTTTGCTATTTTACGCTGGGTAACACCATTCTGGTATTTCTGCGCAACAATGGTGGAATTGGTGGTCCTCTTACCATCTTGGCTTCAGAGAGACACTGATACTCTGTGAAGCTCTTTTTATACCCAATCATGTTGTCAATTGACCTAATTAGTGTTAATTGGTCTTCCAGCTGTTCGTTATATGCTCAATTTCCTTTTTCCAGCCACTTATTGGTACTTGTCCCAACTTTTTTGGGATTTGTTGACACTGGGAAATTTGGAATCAACATATTTCTCCTTTAATATGTTACATTTACTCAGATTAAACTTTTGATCTGTCATCTATGTTCTATTACGAATAAAATATTGACACTTGCCATCTCCACATCATTGCATTCAGTTTTAATTCACAATTTGTTTAGTGTCCCAACCTTTTTGGAATCCAGTTTGTATGTATGTATGTATATATATATATATATATATATATATATATATATATATCACAAAAGTGAGTACACCCTTCACATTTCTGTAGATATTTAAGTATATCTTTTCATGGGACAAAACTGATGATACTTTGACACAAAATGATACTTTGACACAATGAAAAGTAGTCTGTGTGCAACTTATATAACAATGTAAATTTATTCTTCCCTCAAAATAACTCAATATACAGCCATCAATGTCTAAACCACTGGCAACAAACGTGAGTACACCCCTAAGTGAATGTTTCTGAAGTGTCAATAATTTGTTTTCCAGTTTTCCAGAACTGCCTTAACTCTCCTGGGCATGGAGTTTACCAGAGCTTCCCAGGTTGCCACTGGAATGCTTTTCCACTCATCCATGACATCACGGAGCTGGCGGATATTCGGGACTTTGCGCTCCTCCACCTTCCACTTGAGGTTGCCCCAAAGATGTTCTATTGGGTTTAGGTCTGGAGACATGCTTGGCCAGTCCATCACCTTTACCCTCAGCCTCTTCAATAAAGCAGTGGTCGTCTTAGAGGTGTGTTTGGGATCATTATCATGCTGGAACACTGCCCTGCGACCCAGGAATGCTCTGCTTCATTATTTCACAGTATTTATTGTTCATGTGTCCCTCAATGAAATGTAACTCCCCAACACCTGCTGCACTCATGCAGCCCCAGACCATGGCATTCCCACCACCATGCTTGACTGTAGGCATGACACTTATCTTTGTACTCCTCACCTGATTTCTGCCACACATGCTTGAGACCATCTGAACCAAACAAATTAATCTTGGTCTCATCAGACCATAGGACATGGTTCCAGTAATCCATATCCTTTGTTGACATGTCTTCAGCAAACTGTTTGCGGGCTTTCTTGTGTATAGACTTCAGAAGAGACTTCCTTCTGGGGTGACAGCCATGCAGACCACTTTGATGTATTGTGTGGCGTATGGTCTGAGCACCGACAGGCTGACCCCCCCACCTCTTCAATCTCTGCAGCATTGCTGACAGCACTGCTGCGTCTTTCAAAGACAGCATTTGGATGTGATGCTGAATACATGCGCTCATCTTCTTTGAACGACCAATGCGAGGTCTGTTCTGAGTGGACCCTGCTCTGATAAAATGGTGGATGATCTTGACCAGTGTGCTGCAGCTCAGTTTCAAGGTGTTGGCAATCTTCTTGTAGCCTTGGCCATCTTCATGTAGCGCAACAATTCGTCTTTTAAGATCCTCAGACAGTTCTTTGCCATGAGGTGCCATGTTGGAACTTTCAGTGATCAGTATGAGTGTGAGAGCTGTACTACAAAATTGAACACACCCTCTCCCTATGCACACCTGAGACCTAGTAACACTAATGAGTCACATGACATTTTGGAGGGTAAATGACAAGCAGTGCTCAATTTGGACATTTAGGGGTGTAGTCTCTTAGGGGTGTACTAACTTTTGATGTTGGTGGTTTAAACATTTATGGCTGTATATTGAGTTATTTTGAGGTAAGAATAAATTTACACTGTTATATAAGCTGCACACACACTTTTCATTGTGTCAAAGTGTCATTTTGTCAGTATTTTCCCATGAAAAGATACAGTGGTAACCCTACTTACGAGCATCCCTACTAAGGAGTATTCCAGGTAACGAGTCGAGATCTCAGAATATTTTTGTTCCAGGTACCAAATAAAATTCCAAGTAACGAGTAGCTTTATATTTAATTACTCAGTAAATTTCTTCAAGTATGCCAAACCGCTAGGGGCGCTGCGGTCATAGCATCTCCTAGATGCTAACGTAGAAGAAGAGGTCAGTAAAAGTGCCTGTTGAAAGCGACGCTAAGGTAGCAAAAGGTAGTGAACAAGAAAGTTAGATAAATTTTACTTTTACTTTTCATATGATAAGTGTAACCATGCTATACACGTACGCCCGTCCTCCTGTCCTCCTTAGCCGCCAGCATACATGAGCACCGTCGGTCTCCCTCTCCTCAGCGGCCAGCCTACACGAACACCGTCGGTGTCCCTCTCATTAGTGGCCAGCCTACATGAGCGTCGTCGTCATCATGTTTATGTTTAAAAAAAACCCATATAAACACATTACTAAGAATATTAAAGTATACTGTATATTGACCGGCTGACACAGATTAATCAGTTTTACATGTATTCTTATGGGGAAAATGCATCCAGCTAATGAGCATTCCAGCTAACGAGCTCAGCTCCTGCACAGATTAAACTCATAAGTAGGGTTACCACTGTACTTAAATATCTGCAGAAATGTGAGGGGTGTACTCACTTTTGTGTATACACACACACACACAGGAGTTAGACAATGAAACGGAAACACCTGGTCTTAGACCACAATAATTTATTAGTATGGTGTAGGGCCTCCTTTTGCGGCCAATACAGCGACAATTCGTCTTGGGAATGACATATACAAGTCCTGCACAGTGGTCGGAAGGATTTTAAGCCCTTCTTCCTGCAGGATAGTGGCCAGGTCACTACGTGATGCTGGTGGAGGAAAACGTTTCATGACTCGCTCCTCCAAAACACCCCAAAGTGGCTCAATAATATTTAGACACAAAGGCTTGCTGTCTTGGTCACAGATGTGCCAGCAAGACGTGCACCAACAATTTGTCCTCTTTTGAACTCTGGTATGTCACCCATAATGTGTGCATTGCAATATACTATATAACTGTGCTCTTACCCTGCTAATTGAACCTTCACACTCTGTTCTTACTGGTGCAATATGCAATTAATGAAGATTGGCCACCAGACTGGTCCAATTTGGCCATGAAACCTCCCACACTAAAATGACAGGTGTTTCAGTTTCATTGTCTAACTCCTCTATACAGTATATACACGCACGCGCACGCACACACACACACACACACACACTTACACATGTGGCATTGGGACTGTATAAGCACAGTCCGCACACATAAAACCCAAATCTAAAACTGACTGAAGACATTTAGTGCTATTTATTGTTTGAAAATCAACAAAAGACACACCCTGGCAACAAAACAATACGTTTGCTCACAAAAAATGGGCAAGTTCAGAAAAAAAGGTGTGATCTGAACTGTGCATCAGATGCAGATGTAAATACTTATAAATTAAAAGCTGAAATATTTATCTTTTGTCTCATATTAATCCTTTAATGTCAACCCCAAAAATAAAGGGGCTAGTCTCAGTGTTACAATACTTTTGGAGGGGAGTGTATTTTACACATCTGTATGTAAATAGCTACTAAACTTCAATGAGTAGCTTTTAATAAGTTGTTTAACCTTAAGTACCACCATTTGAAAATAAAGGAAGTGCTTAGGCTTGGGCAGTATAAAGGTATTTTGTTATACCGCGATATTTAAATATGGTGACGGTATCTAAAAATTATGATGGTATTAGTCACGTGAGGTAATGCAGCAAATTTCCAAGAGAAGTCTACTAAAACTGGGACTAAACGTACATCACACATCAGCAAAACACAGCGCCAGTTTCACAGAAAAACACACACACACACACACACACACTTGATACAAGTAATTGTTTATTTCGGTCTCTGGTAAAGTCGCTGTGAGTCACGAATGAAAGTGGACGCGTCTCTCACTTTCTCTCCGTGTGTGCGTGTCTGCTTGCACTGGCCAAAGCACGATATATTCTCTCTCTGTGTGTGTGTGTGTGTTAGGGGTGCAGGAAAAAATTGCTTTGAGCTCGAATCGCGTTTCTAACATTGAACGATTCAAAATCGATTCTCGTTTTCAAAAAATTTATTCTTTTTGCGGGTGTGGATGTGCAGTCTCAGCCACGGTAGTGATAGGCAAAACAAGGAAGCAGTGTCGGCTAAGTACAGGCATGCAAGCCAAGCCGCGGTCTTTAAAAGCAACCATTTGGAAACACTTTGGATTTTACCATCAACCCGGCCCGGGTAAGAAAGGGCTTGACGTGACTCGTGCGTTTTGCAGAGATTGCAACGGTAAAGTAACATATTTTTTTCGTATTTGAAAGAATCTGGAAAAAATCGATTCGTGAACCCCAGAATCGATTCTGGATCGATTCGCTCGTTTCCCAAAGATTCGCAGCCCTAGTGTGTGTGTGTGTTTGCGCTGGCCAAAACGCGATATTCTCTCTCTCTCCTTCTCTGTGTGTGCATATCTGTGTGCGCTGGCTAAAGCGTGATTCTTTCTGTCTGTCTGTGTGTTCGTATCGGCGTACGCTGGCCATATGGGGGAAGGGGGTCAACGGCAGCAGCCGCCGCCGCCGGTAATATTTTCTCAAGCTCATGCCAAGGTATGAAAAACACAATACCACCCAACCCTAGAAGTGCTCATATAAATACACTTCAAATGCTATCAACTAAGTGACCATTTTGCTAGTTTAAACTCACACTTTTTGTGCAAACAAAAAAAAATGGTATGCAAAAAAGAAAAAAAAAAAAGTGACGTGCTGAAACGTTTGGCTTGTAGAACTGCATTTTTCAGCACAACATGATTAGCCATCCACGAATCAGTCAAACTTAATTGAGTCATTGGACCTGCCTCAGAACGGTGGTAGAGCAGTCTCAGTTAAATAGCGCTGATTAGGAATGTTATACCTTGGTTCTAAATATTCAGTGAGTCACTGTAACATCAAATGTTTGAGGGTTGATAAGTAGGGATGCCCTGATCCAGCTTTTTCCAGTTCCGAGACTGATATGACATGTACTTTGAATATTGGTCGATACCCAATACCAATCCGATACTGATGTTTAATTACTAAACCGTATAATTCACCATATGGAAAAAATTACGAGATCAAGACTGACTTAAATGTTACTAAGTTTGTAAAATAAAATATAACAAATTAACACAGATGTAAATGGACTGAATGTTTTTTTATTTCTCTATTTGTCAGTAAAACAAACAATTGTGCAGGACCTTGGCACAGCATTCAAATTCAAAATAAAATGGAGTCAAAGTTTTTAAGCAGCAATGACGTTCTTTCTCATGAAAACAAGTACAGTGGGGAAAAAAAGTATTTGGTGAGCCACTGATTGTGCAAGTTCTCCTACTTAGAAAGATGAGAGAGGTCTGTAATTTTCATCATAGGTACACTTCAACTATGAGACAAATAAGAAAAAAAAATCCAGGAAATACCATTGTAGGATTTTTAAAGAATTTATTTGTATATTATGGTGGAAAATAAGTATTTGGTCAATAAACAACCAGCAAGAATTCTGGCTTTTACAGACCTGTTAGTTAGACCTATTCTGCACTAATTACTTGTATTAATTGCACCTGTTTTAACTTATGTCTATAAAAGACAACTGTCCACACTCTTAATCAATTACACTCCAAAGAGCTTTCAAAGGACAACATTGACCAAATTTTAGACCTGCAGAAGCCTGGGCTACAGGACAATAGGCAAGCAGCTTGGTGAGAAGGCAACAACTGTTGGCACAATTATTAGAAACTGGAAAAAACACAAGATGACTGTCTGGGGCTACATGCAAGATCTCACTTCATGGGATAAGAATGATTCTGAGAAAGGTCAGGAGTCAGCCCCGAACTATACAGGAGGACTTGATCAATGACCTGAAGAGAGCCAGGACCACAGTCTCAAAGAGAACCATTAGTAACACACTATGCCATCATGGTTCAAAATTATGCAGGGCATTCAAGGTCCCCCTGCTCATGCCAGCACATGTCCAGGCCCATTTTAAGTTCACCGAGGAGGAATGGGAGAAGGTCATGTGGTCAGATGAGACCAAAATAGAGCTTTTTGGTACTCAAGTCTACTCACCATGTTTGGAGGAAAAAGAATGCTGAGTTGCATCCTAAGAACACCACACCTACTGTTAAGTATGGGGGTGGAAACATCATGCTTTGAGGCTGTTTTTCTGCAAAGAGGATCCATGTCAAGGGAAGAATGAATGGGGCTATGTATCGTGAGATTGTAAGCCAAAACCTCTTTCCATCTGCCAGAGCATTGAACATGAAACGTGGCTGGGCCTTCCAGCATGAAAATTATCCAAAATACACTGTTCGGGCAGTGAAGAAGTGGCTCCTTAAAGGTCCTGGAGTGGCCTAGACAATTTGTGGAAGGAGCTGAAAGTTTGTGTTGCCCAGCAACAGCTCCAAAATATCACTGTTGTAGAGATTTGGAGGAATGAGCCAAAATACCAGCTACAGTGTGTGCAAACCTGGTGAAAACTTAAAGGAAACATTTAACCTCTGTCAATGCCATGTTACAAAGCATTGAGTTGAACTTTTGTTATTGACCAAATACTTATTTTCCACCATAATTTACAAATAAATTCTTTAAAAATCCCACAATGTGATTTCCTGGATTTTTTTTCTCATTTGTCTCTCATAGTTGAAGTGTACCTATGATGAAACTTACAGACCACTCTCATCTTTCTAAGTAGGAGAACTTGCACAATCAGTGGCTGACCAAATACTCCCCCCCCCCCCCCCCACTGTATTTCTGCTCTCTCTACTGTTTCTTTTCTCATCCACTATTTTGGAAACTGTGCTTAAATCTCATTTACTACACTAGTGCAGAGGCATAGAGGTATATTTTAATTGTCAAAGTGTCAAAGTAAAGAAATATGTCTGTCAGACAAATCAAGACAGATCAGCAGAATCCCGTACCAGTGTTCCGAATAGCGCGTACCACCCTCTGTACTACATCGCTCTACAAACTGAAACTCGTAGAGCTGGGCAATATGGCCAAAAATTTTATCACAATAAATTTTTCTATATTGATCAATCTCGATAATTATCACATTAAATTTTCTAACACTGTCATAGTTTTAAATGACATCTTTCTAAAAACATCAGACTATACATGAAACGTTATTTTTTTAAATATTAAAATGTTTGTAGGAGCCAAATGCCTCTTTATGGCTTTAAACATTGCCAGTTATCTTATTTTAGTTGAATGTTTTATTTATTGTGTATTATTTAATGTTTACACAGTAGTAGATTTAAATGGGACACTGTTACTTTAAGCTGTGCATGTGTGTGTCTGGATAATACTGCTTGACATTAGTGTTTAGATACCTTTTTTGTTTTGTCATGGAAAGAGGGAGGAGCTGCAGGATTTTCTGACCATTTTGTGGAAAAAGATTCATACCAATCTTTTTTCTGGAAGAAGATTAATACAAACAAAAAATATATATATAAAATGTACATCTGTTGTTTTCCTTGTTTTTTGAGAGAATAAAAGGTTAAAAACTAACACATGGATTTGTGGGTTCTCATGTAGAACACGCATCGGTTACATGGCTCATTTACTTTATCAAGAAAATCTCCCCTTACAATGTTTATTGCCAGAACATATTGTAGCATCTGGCTGGACTCGTTGAAAGAATGGACAAGAAAGACGTTTACAGTCGTTGCTTTATTGTTGAAACTGACAATGATTGTTATCGGCCGCAGCCACTCCAAAATAACAACAGGCTAGAGAGCCAAACTAACATGCTAATTGCTAGCACGCGGGCTGACAAACACACACACACACAGCGAGCCCCCCTCCTTCTCCTTCTCACACACAGCAACTTCATGCATTTTGGCGGTGCTGGTGAGGAGCATCTAATAAGCAGCAGTATTAGACTTCTGAACTCACTGTCAATCTGCTTAGACATGAAATGGAAACAAATGTTAATGCTTATTGAATTCTACTGTTCCGACTTATCATAGTCATCAAGGGAAAAATTATAGTGAAAAAAATTATCGTTTTATCGCCCAGCACTACTTTCTTGTTACTTTTAACGTGAAATCCCTCCAAGCTGCAGACTCTGGCTCACTCCATGTTGTTGTTCCAGTTTGGTTTGACACTGCATGTCAGCAGCACGTGGCCCGCAGCAAAAACAAATGAAAGTGAATGGATCAGTCCAATGGATAGCCCAAATTATCAGATACCCAATCCAGCTAATTTTGTTCATATCGGGGCCGATATCCAATCCTAACGTCAGATTGGTGCATCCCTACTGATAAGGGTTGGTCATCCAACTTCTCAGTTATTGGTTTCACTACAATGCTCGCTTGGACAAAGTCGCTGTGTTCTTTGACTTGGTTTTGCTTTAAATTAGATTTTTTTTAAATACTTAAATTTGCTGGTCATGTCACCCCTCAAAATTAGAGATTTTGCACAGTGCATTTTAATACCACACAGTGGACATGCTTCTGGCTTCAGTTATGCGTCAGTAACTGCTCAGTAACTGGTATCAGTGCTATGAGTGATACTGAAGCGTAAGTGTCAGTATTGGCATCAAAATAAACACTGCATTACTGACTTTTTATTTAATTGCAGACAGTATGAACCCAAGATATTTCATGCTTTTTCTTTTCAGCTTAAAGCCTACCTTACACCTATCAGCTTTTCAAGCAATTTCACTGTCGCGTACAAAATAAAATAACCTTACATATAGTAACTTGCATTACATAGTAAAGTGCATTACAAATCCAGTGCTAACAGTACTCAAAATACTGTCAACACTTAATCACTATGATTCCCATCCATGGATTCCTGGTCCTGTGTGTCTGCATGATCCTCATTTTCTTCAAGCTGTTGGAGAAAACAATAAGTTTTAAGATTTCCATATATCTGCTTTATTAATTCCAAAGCAGGGAAATTAGCAATGTTATAGCATCTTAGAGGACAAGAAAAGAAAAAGAAGGAAATATGCATACAATATAAAATCTATACAGTGAGGAAAATAAGTATTTGAACACCCTGTGAATTTGCTAATTCTCCCACTTAGAAATCATGGAGGAGTCTGAAATGTTCATCTTAGGTGCATGTCCACTGTGAGAGACAATCTAAAAGAAAAATTCCAGAAATCACAATGTATGATTTTTTAATAATTTATTTGTGAGTTACTGCTGCAAATAAGTATTTGAACACCTGCCAATCAGCAAACATTCTGGCCCTCAAAGACCTGTTAGTCCGCCTCTAAAAAGTCCACCTCCACTCCACTTATTATTCTAAATTAGAAGCACCTATTTGAGGTCGATAGCTGCATAAAGACACCTGCCCACCCCACACAATCAGAAGACTCACAACTACTACCCAAAGAGCTGTCCAAAGACACCAGAGACAAGATTGTAAACCTTCTCAAGGCTGAAAAGTACTACAGGGCAATTGCCAAGCAGCTTGGTGAAAAAAGATCAACTGTTGGAGCAATTATTAATAAATGGAAGAAGCTTAACATGACTGTCAAACTCCCTCGGACTGGGGCTCCATGTAAGCTCTCACCTCGTGGTGCATCAATGATCCTAAGAAAGGTGAGGAATCAGCCCAGAACTACACGGGAGGAGCTGGTCAATGACCTGAAGAGAGCATCTAAAGTTACTGTGGCTAATACACTAAGACATCATGGTTTAAAGTCATGCATGGCAAGGAAGGTTTCTCTGCTTAAATCAGCACACATCCAGGCCCGTCTTAAGTTTGCCCATGACCATTTGGATGATCCAGAGGAGTCATGGGAGAAAGTGCTGTGGTCAGGTCCACTTGCCATGTTTGGAGGATGAAGAATGATGAGTACCATCCCTAAAACACCATCCCTACTGTGAAGCATGGGGGTGGAAGCATCATGTTTTGGGGTGTTTTTCTGCACATGGGACAGGACGACTGCACTGTATTAAGGAGAGGATGACCGGGGCCATGTGTTGCAACATTTTGGGGAACAAGCTCCTTCCCTCAGCTAGAGCATTGAAGATGGGTCGTGGCTGGGTCTTCCAACATGACAATGACCCAAAGCACACAGCCAGGATAACCAAAGAGTGGCTCCGTAAGAAGCATATCAAGGTTCTGGAGTGGCCTAGCCAGTCTCCAGACATAAACCCTATAGAAAATCTTTGGAGGGAGCTTAAACTCCGTGTTTCTCAGCGACAGCACAGAAACCTGGCTGAGGAGAAGATCTGTGTGGAGGAATGGGCCACAATCCCTGCTGCAGTGTGTGTAAACCTGGTGAAAAACTACAGGAAACGTTTGACCTCTGTAAAGGCTCCTCTACGAAATATTAACATTGATTTTCACAGGTGTTCAAATACTTATTTGCAGCAACAACACACAAATAAATTATTTAAAAAATCATACATTGTGATTTCCGGATTTTTTTCTTTTAGATTATGTCTCTCTCAGTGGACATGCACCTAAGATGAAAATTTCAGACCCCTCCATGATTTCTAAGTGGGAGAACTTGCAAATTCGCAGGGTGTTCAAATACTTATTTTCCTCACTGTATATACAAAAAATACAAGAGAAAAGAAAACAAATCTAGAAAACTAAGATTAGAGGAAGAATTGTTCCCCAGTATGTATGTCTTGTGGTAAGCAGTGCAGACTGATATTGCACAAATTTGTTATATAGACCTGTATAACAAATGTATACATATTTGTAGAACAAACCTGTTATACAGTTTGACACCAGAAGGAAGGAAAGACCTGTGGTTTATAGAGTTAATCTACATATACAAGTGCAGTGAGCATGAGCCTGACGAGACACTCACAACAGGCCTGCTCTCACTGTGGGTGGAACCAAAAATGGTTTCAGCTAGCATTAGTGTCTTCCAAAAGATCAGAGTATAGAAAATAAACTGTATTGTCTTGTGACAAATGAAACTCCCTCCCACATACAAACACATGCCAGATTTATATGAATGAAGCCAGCAGTCTTCAGCTGAAATGCATGGTTCACCGATAGGTTAATTGTAAACAATGCAACTATCGTTAAGTAGCCCCATTCAGGAGTGTTTAGCTAACTAGTTAGCTTTAACATAACATACTTACCTGGGATTTTGAGGGCTTCAGGAATTTGTCCACTTTTTTGCCTTTTCCTCCAAGTAGTGGAATAAATGGGAAGACACGTGATGGGAGACACTCTTGCTCACTCCCAAGCTCCACCAGTTTCTCCTCCTTATCTAGTCATAGAGAACCAAGTTTTCGAGCTTTCCCAACGGCCTCTCCTCCATCTCCAATTTGCCTTTTGGCTTCCTATAACTCTCCTATTGGTTGCTGACAATGTTCACATCACTATTTGTGTTGAACCATGTCTTAAGACTTATAATATTAAACATGGTTGATTTTATCCGAACGCCACAACAAGAAAAAGAGACTTAAACCACCTTAAACTTAAAGATAGAGATGACACGTGACGTAACTCTAGCAAGACTCTCAATTTTATTCCAACTTATACCAGAAATCTGTCTGTGACACTTAAATTGCTTGAAAAGGCGTTTAAGGCAGGCCTTAGTTGGATTTGTTCACTTTCACAAGCAGCTTCAACTCTACTTATGAAACACTGCTAAATTCTGTAAGTATTTGACCTACTATTTACTTCCTTTCTGAATTCCTTCAACATTCTGAATACTTATTCAAGACATTTTGCTCTACTGGTGGGCAAACTCGGCAGCAACATAAATTGGTATAACAGGTTTTCTATAAATGTTTCATGTAAAAATAAATTCTCTGAACTTCGTAATAATATAAATGTCTTTTAAAGCATAATGCACATTCCCAATTTCTGCCTCACCACTACTGCGCTGCGGCCAGACCTCATAGCCTCAAACATGTGCCCTGCAGTAGACTTGCTCCTTTCCCTTTCATTCCTTTTCAGTTTCTCTTTCTTTTCAGCCTCCAATGGTGTTGTAAGCAGGGCTTCAGGTGTGTCAAGCTGGAAAGTGCTGGGGCTGCTGGCTGAATTAATTACAGTTCTTTGCTTAAGCCTTTTGGAAGACTGTAGAGAAAGAGTGTCAAAATGTGTATAATTAGTTAAATGCGCCTGTATATATAGTATGTTGAAATTGTGTAAAAATGCAGATACACACAGTTGTTTCCAGTGTTGTCTCCTTTTTTCTCTTAGCAAACCTCAGGTGGGGCTTGAAGTCGTTTTCTAAGATATCAAGTTCCTCAGGACTACTAAAAAAAAATAGCATTGTGTAAACTACAACTGACCTTGCTCTGCCATTGCAATTGTGCAGGAAAGCATGTGTAAAATGGCCATAACTTTCATTTTTATATTTCCATGAAATTATTATATTATGAACTGGTTAATCTTCATACACAATCTCTAGTTTGTGAAATTAATGAATTGCAGAAGTTTAGGACTGGCTTAAAGACCATTCCAAAAAGACTGAGAAAGTGTTGAAACAGTCTGATGACACAGAATACTTAATTTAACAGGGTTCTTGCAGGTTTCAGTGAGTTAAATTTAAGACATTTAAGTTAAGTCCTTTTAAGACCATTCTCAGTGAAATTTAAGACCAACATTACAAATTGACAAAAACCTTCTAATTCTATATAGAGAGGTGAAACAAGCCATCCATAAGCTGCAAAAACAGAAAAAACCCATCTGAGAAACTGCTACAACATTAGAAGTGGCAAAATCTGTATTTTGGTACATCCTGAGAAAGAAAGAAAGCACCGATGAACTCATCAATGCAAAAAGACCTGAATGCCCACGGAGGACAACAGTGGTGGATGATCACAGAACAATTTCTGGTGAGACGAATAAAACTAGCTTTGATACGGATTACATTTGAGCTCGGGCTCGACATGTTGTCGGGTGTCACAACAATAAAAATGTGAATAAAGTACGCGTTTTAAACACCATTTGCACCTTTTGCTTTGCACTTCATACCAAATAAGAAGGAAAGGAACCTAGTATGGCTTGCAGCATTACAACTTAAATATTCTCCAGATATATACATATATATGCAAGACTTGCCCAACCCTGCAATGCACAACCAAATCAGTGTCTGTGTCTCAATTACTCGTTTCCCTTAGCATTAGCCACACCTGGCGATTACCTCGGCTGACAGTCTGACTCGGCTCTACCTCAGCTTTAAATGAAGTCGCAGTGTTTGTTAAACACTACCTTACCTATTTTGTTGCTATAAAGGTAGTCGTATGCCTCTGTGCTCTTATAGTTCCGTAGCTCTTCGCCATCAACACTCTCAGAAAAGACAAAGTAGTGCACTCTATCAGTATAGCTAACTTCAAGCCAGTTTCATGTTATCTGCCCACACTGTTAGCATGGAGGGATGAGCTACTTTCCAAACACAGTCACCACAGTTTTTAATGCGTGCTTACTGTGCAAACACTTAGTATTTTTGGCCATGTTTCAGAAAAGAGCAGCAATGAACGTCCGCTTTTCACAATATAAAACACTCTAACCGGAAACCAAAAACTGGCTTCATCTGTGAATCTCAAGAAAAGTCAGGAAAATCGTGGATAACACCATATCCAATAACACTGGCGAAAGTCACTAGTCAGGCAAAAAAGTCACTAAAATTAGCCAAGTATAGCGACCAGTGTTGCCAGATCTCACGATAGAAACAAGCAACCAACTCTGTGAAAACAAGCCCAAAATAAGCCCAACTGACAACCCACGACATTCTGTAAAACAGAGGCCGCTTTTAAATAATATAAAGGTAAAGGTAAAATATCAGACAAATCAGACCGTTCCTAACACAACATGCCACTCAACTCTTGGTACAAGCTATGGTTATCTCACGCCTCAATTACTTCAATGCAGTGCTAACAGGCCTCCCAGCCTGCACTATTAAATCACTACAGATGGTCCAGAATGCAGCAGCACGTCTGGTTTTTAACTGTCCAAAACTGGCACGTCACCCCACTGCTCATTGAGCTACACTGGTTTCCGATTGCTGCCCGGATCAAACACAAAGCCTGCACGATCGCCTATAAGGTGATGACA
>BRDA01086674.1:0-11674 GCA_036984385.1 Crenuchus spilurus
TCAAACTCTTCATGACTGTTCTGATCTGTCTTCATTTAAGACTCAGTTAAAAACTTTTCTTTTGGTTTTTGACTAGGGTTGTATAATTGTAAAGCGTCCTTGGGTTGTGAAAGGCGCTATATAGATTGGACTTATTATTATTATTATTATTATTATTATTATTACTATTATTATTATTATTATTATTATTATTATTATTATTATTATTATTAACAGTGTAGTCTCACCCATTCAGCCTACAGCAGTTTAGCTCCACCCATTCAGCCTTCAACAGTGTAGTCTCATCCATTCAGCCTACAGCAGTTTAGCTCCACCCATTCAGCCTTCAACAGTGTAGTCTCATCCATTCAGCCTACAGCAGTTTAGCTCCGCCCATTCAGCCTTCAACAGTGTAGTCTCATCCATTCAGCCTACAGCAGTTTAGCTCCACCCATTCAGCCTACAGCAGTTTAGCTCCACCCATTCAGCCTACAGCAGTGTAGCTCCACCCATCAACAGCCTCAGTGTAAGTGAAGCGTATGTGACCGTTCCATGCAGCCCACACCGCTTCACACTCTGTCCTGTTCTTGCAGACCTGTGAACAGCATTAGAGTCTATAAATGACAACAGCATTCATTCACTGTGGTTGTGATGTCACAGCCTTAAATGTATTTACGTAATGCCACCTGCTCAGACTCCAGCAATTTAGCTCCGCCCACTCAGTGTTCAACAGTGTAGTCTCACCCTTTCAGCCTACAGCAGTTTAGCTCCGCCCATTCAGCCTACAGCAGTTTAGCTCCACCCATTCATCCTACAGCAGTGTAGCTCCGCCCATTCAGCCTTCAACAGTAGTTTCACCCATTCAATCTACAGTAGTTTAGCTCCACCTATTCAGGCATCAACAGTGTAGTCTCACCCATTCAATCTACAGTAGTTTAGCTCCGCCCATTCAGCCTTCAACAGTTTAGCCCCACCCACTTCCATGTCAGTGATGTTGTTCCTGCAGGATATCTGTAGCTACAAGATGTACTAGGCTGGACATGGCGGTTAAATGAGCCCTGAACTCGCTAGACACAGCAGAACCAATCAGCACAGGCTTCAGAATTAGTGTAATATACTCTAATATGACTTGTTTCAACACATTTAGATAGTTTATGATCTTATATTTTAAGACTTTATGATAATTTTTACATATACTTGGCAACCTTGACCCACACAAAAAGAATTAGAAATGGATGTTTCAACCTGGAACCTAGAATATGGACCCTTTAACAGGTGAATGTCCCATCTGACCAGTAGGTGTCAGTATATATACATGCATATGCTTGTACACCTGTAAGGTTCTGTCCGGCTCAGTGAGGATGTGAAAATGTGATGGCTGTGTTCTTGAGCAACACACACAGTCTCTGTATTGCTATATTTGTGGGGACATTCTATTGTGTGTAATACCATAGCTATGTACTCTTACACCTAAACTTAACCCTAGTTAAGAGACCATGTCAGTCTTTTCAGCTCCTTTAAGTTTTTAAAAAGTTGATTGTGCTGTAAAAACACCATGTTTCCTTGCGGAGACCAGCACTTTTGTTATGAGGACATTTGGTGCCCACAAAAAGATGGAAATAAGAACATAAACACACACAGTTAAGGTAACTCCTTACAGATGTCCAGACACAGAAGGAATGGACCTTCAAGGGAGATTAAAAGATAAATTTGTCTTATATTCAGGAAATATTTGTGTGTGTGTGTGTGTGTGTGTGTGTGTGTGTGTTCAGGTTTATGTCATGTTGTGGGAACCAAAACCTGTTTACACCCTCACGTTGTGGGGTGGCTGGTAATGTAAATCATTACCTTTTAAGGAGAAAACATGAGGACAGATTATGAAAAACTAACTTTTTTCAGAATTTAAGACCTAAGTTTGGGTGTCTGTAGTGCTAACACACACACACACACAAAGGGGGAAGTAAGACAAGCCAGTCAGTTTATGTGCTTGTTCTAGGTCTGTAAACACAAAATTCAATGAGTCATTCAAAATGTAATTACCCTTATTGCGCAATAATGGCATTATTATAATACCCCTTTATAATTAACTCCGCCCACCCATCTGAGTAGCTCCACCTGCAGTGTGAGACCTCAGCTACTTAATTTTCATTTTGTCAGGCAGAGAGAGAGCAGATCCTCTGTGTGTGTGGTAACAGCTTTGTATCTGAATGCTTTTTAAACGGGGTCTCCCTAAAAGAGGGATCAATACTGACTGTCAGTGGCAAAGCAGACAAGGGAACTTGAAGTGTTTCTACATAAAGCTGCAGTTAGCTTCTTATGCTAATTTCTCTTTCCATGTTAAATTATGCAGCAGTTAAATCCATTCGACTAATACATTTCCCATTCCACCTTAAATGGTGCAGCAGATAAATTTATTTCACTGAGAAATTTCCCATTCCACCTTAAATAGTGCAGCACTTACATACATTTGTCTAAGAAATTTCCCATTCCATCTTAAATGGTGCAGAAGTTACATTCATTCTTCTAAGAAAATTACAGATCCACCTTAAATAGTGCAGCACTTACATACATTTGTCTAAGAAATTTCCCATTCGACCTTAAATGATGCAGCAGATACATTCCTCTGGCTGGTAGGAAATGAAAATAAGAAGCTTGGTGATCTATTTTGATGCTAATTATATTGTTTTACTTGAAAAACACTTTTTTACACTGTTTATTTTTTTCTTTTTCTCTTTTAATTGTGCTCATTTGTCTTTTTATTTCTTAATCTGTAAAGCACTTTGAATGTCAGTAATGTATGAAAGGTGCTGTATAAATAAATCTTGCCTTGCCTTAAAGCAGCTCTGTGTGTACTGATTACTGCCTGACTAGTGCTGCTTACGGTTGTGTTGTGGTTGCAGGTTATAATCGGGTTTAGAGAGGCTGAATGTGGGTTTACGAAGCTGTATTGGAGATAGTGATGGTGAGTCGACTCCCAAAGAATAATTTCTTCATCTCAATCGAGGGTCATGTCAATTCTCATGTTTCACTAAGTGGAGAGACTGTGATGATGACAGAGCTGAATTCTCGTTGGTTAGAATGTGTAATCTTCAATGGGGTTATGATAAGCAGGTATAGGCCCATTGTTCTGATTATGAATGACAGAAAGAGGGCTGTTATGACTAAAACATTTCATTAAGGTCAAGTAGATTAAGTTGTGGAAAAAGGTTAGAACAGGTCACCGTTAAGTTAAAGTTAGGGTCAGTTTAATATTAGGCTAGTAAATGAATGTAAGTCTATGAGAGATATAACAATAATATTGTGTTCAATTGTCCCCTTAAACCCAAATGTTGTAGTTAAGCAAAGACATGTTTAGCATCTGAAATGTGCTGGTTTAGTTTTGCTACGAGGCTAATGTCGCTAACAAGTAATGTAGTCTTATACAATACCAGTTAGCATTGCGCTAACTGCATAACTAAAACATGCATTATATACATGGTGTCTCAAAAGTAAGTAAACACGTAAGTAAAAAAAGGATTTGGCAGATGATACAAGTTGTGGGGGAACCTGTTAGCTTCCAACACGTGGAGTCATCTTGGATTCAACTTCAGGGTTTACATATCAGAAGGTAGGTGTGCAGAGAATTTCAACAGAAAAGTACACCAGGTGTGCTTCACCTCAACGGAACTGTGTCTAAAATTGGATCACCATCTGCAAGGCCATTTCTTTCTTTTGAGACAACTTCAAGTTTCTAGATGGCTGCTACTGTTTGTAGCTAGGCTAATGTTCTACAGTTTATTTGTACAAATATCAGAATGTTATACAGTGTCAGAAACCATGTATTCAAGAACAAGACTGAACAACAGCATCATGCTAATCAGTGACTGTTAGCTTCCATTAATTGTTAGCTGTATAGCCTCGTAGCTTGACTTTGATTTGTATAAAGATGCACTTTTTTGTTATTTTCTGTATTTAATTCCCCCCAGAATGATCACAGACTACGGGTTACTGAGCATACATACCCTGAGCCGAGGACAGCCACCTGCTGCCGCTCCGGGGGAGCAGTTGGGAGTTAGGTGCACTTGTATTTGCTCAAGTGCAAGTGAGCAATTGTCCTTGAGTGCCACCATTCTGGATTTAACTTTTAGTTTTTACCAATCGATTGGAATTTTCCTTGCCTGGTGTGGGTGATAGAAATGACACAATTCCCAGAGCAGTCAACAAGACCTGTCAATGGTACCTGGGGAGCAGTTGGGGGTTAGTTGCCTTGCTCAAGGGCACTTCAGTCATGTCCTGCCAGGGGATTGAACTGGTGATGTTCCGGTCAGAAGGCCAAGCAGCTACCCCGTTATCATAATTATGTGTGTAGTTAAATGTGTGCTGCATGCAACTCCTAGCAACTAGTTGCTTATAACTGTGTGCTACATGCAACTCACTGTGGCCTGAAGGTTGGAGAAGCAGGCTTTGGACTGAACAGTCACTGGTTTTCGAACCCCAGAGCCAGCAGGATATGACTGAATTGCCATGAATTAAGCAAGGCACATAAACCCCAACTGCCCCTGGGCGACACCCACCAATCCTGGCATGTGTGCTCACTAGTGTGTTTATGAGTATGTTTACTTCAGGAATGGGATGGAGGCTGAGGTCAAATTCTTTCTTCTTCCATCAAAAAAGAAGCAAAGTTCGGGCACCAAAGATTGAATTAGGAGCTACTTCAAGTTAAAAAATCTGTGTATTTGTGTGTTGTTTATTACCATAACAGTGAGAATGGGTGTGTGTAGAGATCTGGGGGGTGTAAGGAGAGATGTTCGTCCACCTTTTCATTATTACTGACATTTCCGATGTGCTGGCACTGCACCCACTCAGACGGAGAAGAGAAGGCGCCGCAATTAGATCATTAACGTGGGCAGAAATTACCGTCTGTGAGTGACTGACAGAAGCTATTGGAGAAAGGAAGTGTGGACTATATGTATTATAATGAGGAGAGAGTCTTAGCACTGATTAGCAATGATGTCTTACACAATGTATTGAAAGTTCAGAGCTTTTTCAACCTAATGAGCAACACTCTTATCAAAGTGGGACTTTAAACGAAGGGGAAGGGCTGAGCAGGGAGCAGTCTATCCTCCATGTGGACCACCAGCTTTCACGGCATTCATATAACCATGATGGCAAACGAGTTCTAGCCCGATACATTCTACTTGCACCGGCTAGTTCACGTTCACCTCTCAGCGCTGAGGTCTTAGGTTCAAGGTCTTAGGTATTTGCCCAGATATGGTTGGCACTCTGTCTTGGGTGATCCCCTAGTGCTTGATGCAGTCCTCCAGGTAGATGGTCACTTCCGGTTGAGACGCTGTGCTCGATTGGCTGCTATTTCTCGGCAGTGTGTGTGGTTGAGCTCTACGTGTACAATAAGATTGTGTTGATTAAAGCATCCTTGGTTATTATAAAAGCTACGTAAGTGTAACATTCACTCATTAGATGTTCAGTCTAGTTGTTTAGTACACATGTAGAGTCTTAGGACTCAAGCTCTCATTATGACTAGATGATATCATATCACAATTCAACAGAGACACAGTTTTTTACTTTTGAAGTCAAGACAGCTTATCTGCATATTCAGCAGCTCTTTGCCCAATCAAAGCATGTGAATTAGCATACAGTATTCAACACTGAACCTGTTAGGAACTCTCTTATTAGCTGAGCTGAGAGAAAGTCTGAGAATATAAGCATTAACCTTTAATACACAAACTGGGTTTCTGTCATTCTTTCTTCCTTTCCTTCTCTTTCTCATATCTCTCTTGGTTACAGCTACATTCAACACTCCGTTCTCAGTGTAATTTTCTCGAGACATCTTCATTGGAGCACACTCATCTTCTCTCCTGTTTTCATTACGTCCCGCTTGTCTCATTTTAATTTGTGTCTGATTATTGACTCTTGATTAATTCAGTCTAATTGTGATAAATGGCTCTATTTAAGCTGCTGTAGCTGAAAGCGGGGCAGTCTTCACTGCAGAGGAGAAACACAGCACTTTCACATTCATTTACATGTATTATACTGCCTGTGTTTATACCCCCAACCATCACACTTCATGAGGACTTACCTTTCCCTTTCTAAAACAAATCAGAAAGTAAGCAGAGCTGCCTTACGGAGGCCTTGTCTGAGCTGGAGCAAAGTTACAGTTATATCTACTGTTACATCTTCTGTTGTTACAGCTTCAGTTACATCTTCTACAATTATATTGTATTTTATAAAACAATTAAAATGAACTTGTTAAATCTTCTGTGGATACGTGTTTTACTGGTACATCAATAAAATTTTCTACTGTTACAAGTACTGTGACATCTACTGTAACATAATTTACTGTTAGATCTACAGTTACACCCTCTACTGTTACAGATACTGTAACATCTATGTTACATCTACTTTTACATCCTCTACTGTTACAGCTACTGTAACATGTACCATAATATCTAGTTACGTCCTCTACTGTTACAGCTACTGTAACATCTACAGTTACATCCTCTACTGTTACAGCTACTGTAGCATCTACTGTAACATCTACAGTTACAGCTACTGTAACATGTACAGTTATATCTACAGTTACGTCCTCTACTGTTACAGCTACTGTTACAGCTTCTGTAACATCTACCGTTACATCTACAGTTATGTCCTCTACGGTTACAGCTACTGTAACATATACTGTTAAATCTACAGTTACATCATCTACTGGTACACATGCAGTTACATCTTCTACTTTTACACCTACAGTTACATCCTCTACTGTTACAGATACTTTAACATCTATTGTAACATATTCAGTTATCATTTCTACAATTAAAGTTTTTACAGTTACAGAATCTTCTAATCACATCTTGAACATTACATTGTATACAGTTATATTGTCTACTGTTTTACATCTTGTTACATTGCATCTACTGTTATGTATCTTCTGTGGTTACATTTTGTACAGTTAAATATATTTTCAATTACAATTTTGTATTATAATGACAATATAATGAATATCGGCTATAAATATTAGATTTCAATTTGAGGGTATTTGAGAATGAAAATAATTTAAATTAAATGTTACATTTCTAAACTCTTATTGTTCTACATAAACCTGCCTTCTGGAACTGCTCTGTTATTATTAATTCCTCTAATGAATATTTACTAATTCCATCAGTGGATATCATTGGAGTCAGTGGCAGAACCAGCAGAAATTGATAGGAACCAGTACCCATTTTCATTAATTAAAACCCAGCAGAAGCATCAAAATAAAGAGGGCAACAAATAACTTACATTCAATAGCATTTGAACTTTTAATGGCCAGCTTATTAGGAAGCCCTTACTAAAGTGGCAACGTGTTATCACGGTCATGGCTCTTCGCCGAGTACTTAGAGAGAGAGAGAGAGAGAGAGAGAGAGAGAGAGAGAGAAAGGGGGGAGAATTTTGCCCTTTTATTGTTTATGTAAATTGCTTTGGCAATAATGCAATTTGCATCTTTCAAGCCAATAATGCATTTGAGAGAGAGAGAGAGAGAGAGAGAGAGAGAGAGAGAGAGAAAGCATTGAAAGAGAATAATAAAATAATCTTCTTGAGGGCATAAAGTCATGTTGAAATGAAATTCAGTTCTCAGGGATGGAGATTGTTCATGGGTCAACCAGCAGAAGAATCTGATATTACATGCTGATATTGCATTAGTAGAGGTGTGTGTGTGTGTGTGTGTGTGTGAGAGAGAGAGAGAGACTGTGCATGCACACTCCACTCTGTGCATTTATAGCTCATTTTTCATATTTTTGCATAATTTCCTTGTTAAAATGAAAAAGCTCCATTCTAGATAAACCTACTGAGGTTCTAAACTGTGGTCCTAAAGGGAAAGGAATCACCATTATCACAATTATGATCATTACCATCATCATCATCATCATTACGATCACCATCATCACTTCTTCATTCATTTGAATTCAGATTTATTTGTACAACAATATTTTATGACAGGCATCACCATAACGCAGTTTTGCAGAAAACCTGGTCCAAGACCATCATGAACAAGCCTGAGGCAACTGTGGCCAGTATAAACTCACAACAAGCAAAGGAACATATCATTACCTTAATCACATACACCAGGGGTAGGCAACTCCGGTCCTGGAGAGCCGGTTACCTGCACAGTTTGGTGATCTACCTGATCAAACACACCTGATTCAACTCAGCGGGCAATTAGCATGTTTAATTGTAGTGTCAGAGCAGTGACATCACCAAACTGTGCTGGACACCGGCACTCCAGGACCGGAGTTGCCTACCCCTGACATACACTATCATAACCAACATCATCGTCATTTTTTGGAGTATCACCATAATCACTAATACATCACCTCCTAACTTACAACCAACATCATCACCACCATCATAATAATCAACACCATGACTCGTCATCAGGTCATCACCATAACCACCTTCACCATCATCATCATCATCATCATCATCATCATCATCATCATATCACAGCATCATCACCATAACCATATTCATCATCATATCACAGGATCATCTCCATAACCACCTTCACCATCATCATCATCATCATCATCATATCACAGCATCATCACCATAACCACCTTCATCATCATATCACAGCATCATCACCAAAACCACCTTCACCATCATCATCATCATATCACAGCATCATCACCATAACCACCTTCATCATCATATCACAGCATCATCACCATAACCACCTTCACCATCATCATCATCATCATCATCATCATCATATCACAGCATCATCACCATAACCACCTTCACCATCATCATCATATCACATCATTATCACCATAACCACCTTCACCATCATGTCATCACCATAACCACCTTCACCATCATCATCATATCACATCATCATCACCATAACCACCTTCACCATCATGTCATCACCATAACCACCTTCACCATCATCATCATATCACATCATCATCACCTTAACCACCTTCACCATCATCATCATCATCATATCACAGCATCATCACCATAACCACCTTCACCATCATCATCATATCACAGCACCATCACCATAACCACCTTCACCATCATCACCATCATCATATCACAGCATCATCACCATAACCACCTTCACCATCATCATCATCATATCATAGCATCATCATCATAACCACCTTCACCATCACGTCATCACCATAACCACCTTCACCATCATCATGATATCACAGCATCATCATCATAACCACCTTCATCATCATATCACAGCATCATCACCATAACTATATTCATCATCATATCACAGCATCATCACCATAACCACCTTCACCATCATCATCATCATATCACAGCATCATCACCATAACCACCTTCATCATCATCATCATATCACATCATTATCACCATAATCACCTTTACCATCATGTCATCACCATAACCACCTTCACCATCATCATATCACATCATCATCATCATAACCACCTTCACCATCATCATCATATCACATCATCATCACCATAACCACCTTCACCATCATGTCATCACCATAACCACCTTCACCATCATCATCATATCACAGCATCATCACCATAACCACCTTCACCATCACGTCATCACCATAACCACCTTCACCATCATCATAATGTCACAGCATCATCATCATAACCACCTTCATCATCATATCACAGCATCATCACCATAACTATATTCATCATCATATCACAGCATCATCTCCATAACCACCTTCACCATCATCATCATCATATCACAGCATCATCACCATAACCACCTTCATCATCATATCACAGCATCATCACCATAACCATATTCATCATCATATCACAGCATCATCTCCATAACCACCATCATCATCATCATCATCATATCACATCATTATCACCATAATCACCTTCACCATCATGTCATCACCATAACCACCTTCACCATCATCATCATATCACATCATCATCATCATATCCACCTTCACCATCATCATCATATCACATCATCATCACCATAACCACCTTCTCCATCACGTCATCACCATATCCACCTTCACCATCATCATATCACAGCATCATCACCATAACCACCTTCACCATCATCATCATCATATCACAGCATCATCATCATAACCACCTTCACCATCACGTCATCACCATAACCACCTTCACCATCATCATCATATCACAGCACCATCACCATAACCACCTTCACCATCATCATCATATCACAGCACCATCACCATAACCACCTTCACCATCATCACCATCATCATATCACAGCATCATCACCATAACCACCTTCACCATCATCATCATATCACAGCACCATCACCATAACCACCTTCACCATCATCATCATCATCATCATATCACAGCATCATCACCATAACCACCTTCATCATCATCATCATATCACATCATTATCACCATAATCACCTTCACCATCATGTCATCACCATAACCACCTTCACCATCATCATCATATCACATCATCATCATCATAACCACCTTCACCATCATCATCATATCACATCATCATCACCATAACCACCTTCACCATCATCATATCACAGCATCATCACCATAACCACCTTCACCATCATCATCGTCATATCACAGCATCATCATCATAACCACCTTCACCATCACGTCATCACCATAACCACCTTCACCATCATCATCATATCACAGCACCATCACCATAACCACCTTCACCATCATCATGATATCACAGAATATTTCCATAGCCACCTTCACCTTCATCATCATAACACATCATCACCATAAACACACCACCTTCACCACCATATTTAATGTCATCACCACCACCATAGTCACCAGCATCCTCATCGTCCATCCTTCCATGTAGCCAACTGTGATCAGTAAGGTTATATAACTATAACTATATAACTATAAGGAAAAACTTCTGTTGTTAATAAAATAAAGCTCAATGAAGTTGGTGTGTCTGACAAAGTCCCCTAGGCTTACACACACACACACACACAGGCGACTATTCCACTTGGAACAGAAACGTCAGCTTAATTGGGGATTAGTGGATTAAACTTTGCTTCAACAAAAAAAGCAAGTCACTGTGGGCTTGTCTCATGTATATGAGAGAGAGAGAGAGAGAGAGAGAGAGAGAGAGAGAGAGAGACCTTTCCTGCTTGTTGATGAACACATGTGCATAGAGAATGAATAAAAACATCTACTGATCAGGCCAACTGCTGCATTCTTAATATCAGCACTCCAGAGACAATGTCAGAAGTGTCTTACCCTGACTAAAGAGAACCAGAACCGGACTGTTGCTCAGTGGTCCAAAGATAAATGTAGTATTTGATTTGGACGCTGCTGGAGAGTGGAGGAAGAGAGGACACCAAGACATCAAGGTTGTCTGAAGCCCAGTGTGAAGTTTCTTCAGTCTGTGATGGTTTGGGAAGCTGATGTTGGTCCACTTTGTCCACTGTATCAGGTCCTAAGTCCTAAGACCATCATAATACTGTACTTTTCTGGCCAAGCAATGAGCTCTAAGCCATACTGACTAAAACAAAAAAATGGCTGAAATATGTCACTTCACATGTAATGAATATAAGATATGACAGTTTACCTTTATGAATTAAATCATGAAAACAAATGAACTTTTCACCATATTCTCATTTTTGATGTATGACTCTATTATATACCTGCTAATCTATTTATATGTCTATCCATCATTTGAGTCTCTT
>BRDA01086677.1:0-10351 GCA_036984385.1 Crenuchus spilurus
AGAACTATGTTCAGGTTCTAGAACAACATATGCTCCCATCTAGACGTCATCTCTTTCAGGGAAGACCCTGCATTTTTCAACAAGATAATGACAGAGCACACTTTCTGCAGCAATCACAACATCATGGCTACGTAGGAGAAGGATCCGGGTACTGAAATGGTGAGCCTGCAGTCCAGATCTTTCACCTATAGAGAACATTTGGCACATCGTAAAGAGGAAGGAGCGACAAAGAAGGCCCAAGACGATTGAACAGTTAGAGGCCTGTAATAGACATGAATGGGAGAGTATTCCTATTTCTAAACTTGAGAAACGGGTCTCCTCTGTCTCCAGACGTCTGTTGAGTGTTGTAAGAAGGGGGGATGCCACACAGTGGTAAAAAATGGCTTTGTCCCAACTTTTTTGGGATTTGTTGACACCATGAAATTTTGAAACAACATATTTTTCCCTTAAAATGATACATTCTCTCAGTTTAAACTTTTGATCTGTGATTTGTGTTCTATTCTGAATAAAATATTAGATGTTGGCACCTCCACATCATTGCATTCAGTTTTTATTCACAATTTGTTTAGTGTCCCAACTTTTTTGGAATCTGGTTGTAAGTGATATCTCTGTTTTTTCATATTGTTAGCAATGTATTTTTTACTTATTTGTGGTTACATTTCTATAGTACATTTCTAGACACTCAAATGGCTTTGACAATCGGGACAAACATTTGAGAGTTACCCAAACCAACACCAAAGTGCAGCATCAACCAGGAAATTAGTTTAACTTATACATTAAATAATTACTAAATAATAAGTCTTAAGATTTCTAATTGAATAATTAACATTTACTTATAGGGATTACACATATTTGTGTAAATGCTAAATTTTGCAAAGGTGTGGTGGTAAATTACCCTCACTGTAGGCATCATCGTGGTCTTGTAGCTGTTCCATGCTCTGCAGGGCTACAGCCTGGCTATGTTTAGCAGTGTGCCGTTTGTGTGGTGAAAATACTTCAGACACAGCAAATTCTGATGCCATCTCCACCCTCTGAAACAAATGAGAAAATATAAGATAAGGTTTTGGCTTAAAACACAATTCTTAAATGGATTCATGGTGGAGACATACTGGCAGGATGTTGAAAGGCACAATAGTTCCCACTTTTTTACCATTATCAACATTGCATATAAAAACTAAATGACACGTCTAGGTTCACTAGTTGTTGACATTGTGACCTCTTGTTACAACTGTGAGGAAAAATCTGAAACAGCATCATACTTTTTTACTGACCTTCATCCACTGGTTTATATCACCATCAGTCAGATGCACCTGTAAAACGAAGGAATCAGGTTTAAACAAATCAGAATCAAATATTAGAAAGTAAGAGCAGAAACAGTCCAGTTTATATTCATGAACTTACACAAATGAATGAGGGTGGATGTTGGGGAGGCAGGGAGGTTTTGACCTTTTGGGTAAATCTGCTCATATAATTTATTTTTGTATAATTCCCTGATTAATAACCCTGTCTCCCCATGAACATGTTTGATCTCTGCCTCACACCTCGAACCTGCACATTCTGTAAGATTAGCAAGGTCAACACATTTTTGGATTAATACAGCTGGCTGGATTTTATGCAATGAGCTTCTTGCATATAATGAAGTGGATCAAGTGAGGTGAAAACCGAGAGGCATATATGAGTGAGTTAAAGAGAGTCTAGACAGTTGTGAAAACTCCAGTAAAATCAGACTGTCTCTTGTATAAAAATAGAAGAATTTGCGTTCAAGAGTTAAAATCTAAAAGTGTGCATGCAAAATCATGTCAGGGCAGCCTTGGCCTGGTGATTGATTGACTGATTGATTGATAGATTGATCCCGAAGTGTTTCATGATATTGGTGTGAAATGGGTGACTGTCATTGTCCATAATAGAAAGTAGTTGGTTCAAAGTCCTTCTCTCTGTCACTATTGTCAGAGAGTTCAGCTCCACTCCAGCTACCGATCCAGCCCACCTGACCAGTTTGTCCAGCTGCAGTGCGTCTCTCCTGCTGTTCCTGCAGGAGTTTCCTACAGATGTTAAAGGATCTTGGCCTTGTGACTGGAAGGTCACCAGTTCGATCCTCTTGAGCAAGGCACTTAACAAACACCTAATACCCAACTGTTACCTGAGCGCCATGGATAGAGGCTGCCCCCTACTTAGGGCATGTGTGTTCACTGACCCCTAGTGTGTATGTTTCACTGCATAGTTGGGTTAAATGTGGAGATCATGATCCTCTGTATCCAAGCACATATGCCAATGATTGTGCACTTTCACTTTCCATCCAATCAAACCCTATTACTGTACTGAATGTAATACAATGTTCTCTTTTGCTATGCATTACTGTATTAACAGGTGTTGTGCCGAATTCTGACTCCCCACCAGAATCCGACTCCCCTTTGCATGCACGCCCATCACACAGTGGTATGGTCAGAACAAATCACTCTCTGTGTTTCTGTTGTTTCTGTATTTAAATAACTTCTGTTATCAAAATTTCTTTAACAGAAAACAACAGAACATCACACAAAGAACTAGTTGTGTTATATTTAACAAACGGATGTACTAAATAAATCTATATTATTAGAACGTTGTTAAAACAAAAGACACAACAGAGATTCTACAGCTCCCAACATCATCTCATGTTATTGGTCTAAATTCATTAATTCGCATCTTTTCAGAAGAAATAATGACACTGTACACTTAATACACTGTACATCTTAATGTTCTCTGACCCAGAGCTGAGTTATAAACACATCAAGTGTGCTTACAGAGTTGTGTTACACACATTATATTACGACAACCTGACTAGAGACACCTGCACTGCAAAAACAAGCTGATTTATCACAGTTCATATTTAGAAACAATGTTTAAGCTTTGATTGGTCAAATGTCTTAGTCTATAGATTAAATGCTCAAATCCCTACTTTTATAAAATCAGTGGAGAAAAGGGTGCATATTTTTATGAAATTAAATGAAAAATAAGTTGCTTCTTGCAGGTTTTTGACGTTTTGCTGGCAACATGTTCAAAGCAACATTTTTGCTTGTTTAAGTGTCCTGTTTTTCTATGCTGTTAGATGTAGGCTCCACACAGGATTATGTGTAATATGTCAAATGTCTAGGTGTGTAGATGTTACCCTCAAAAGCATTTTATTGTAGCTTCATAAGGGATTTTTTTTTGGGGGGGAGTAAGATTTTGGCAATACTATTGTTACACTTGCCAAAAATACACTCCCCTCTTATCTTTAGACTGTAAGGCCTGATACACATGAAACTGATTTTGGTGTCTGGTGTAGGTGTGTAAATGTTACCCTCAAAAGCATTTTAATGTAGCTTCTTTATAGGGGATTTTGTGGGGGGAGTATGATTTCGGCAATGCTATTATTACACTTGCCGAAATTGCACTCCCCTCTTATCTTGGCATCCCAGTGTTCCATAAAGAACTTCAAATCGTGACTCATCTGACCACAGATAGTCAAGTATCTGTTTAATAATAATGACACAGTTATAACATTTCTGTTAGGAAAATAAAGCTTCTCATTTGATGTGATGAAGATGAATTATATGTCGCTAGAACTTCAGCAACAGACAGGATGACAGTACTGACAGGAGTTTAAGGAAACTTACCTTACTGCTGGATGTGTTTCCAGTCCTTGTGAATCTTTTCCAACGAAACATATCGCGTCTCTGATGTGTCATTCTTCTCCTGAAGTTTCTGTCAAATAATGTAGTTAATACATTTAATGTCCTACTTTAAACTCTAGCCTTTTCGTTGTTTCTATAGCGATATAGACGTGCAAACACTGCTGTGGCCATAACACACTGGACAGGTGACATAAGTTGAAGCTTTATTAAATAAACTCCAAAGTTAGGCTACAAAACCTCCCAACACTCAAAACCTCAAACAGCGAAGGCCAAAATGAATTAAGGGAATTGTAGTTTCACCGCTATGCTGAGCTGTTTCTGCTTAGCGGTGTTGTTCTCTCAAAAAACTACAAACAGCACAAAAACTTCGTCATCAAGAGGCGTCTAATTTGGTAACCTTGGTAACAGTTTTTTCCATCTTGTAGTTTTGGAGGCAATTGTTACATTTTTTCACGTATTCTTACACATACGTTAGCTAAACAATTTCAAAATTCTAAAGTCAACTGTATTAGTTTGTTTAATGTGTGGTTTAAGGGCTTGCTTCAGGTTCTTTGTTGTGACGTATCAAAGAAGAGACAAAAGCGTAATAATTCTGCGACTTGTGGTGTTTCACGTGTCTCACAGTTCTGGTAAGAGCATGGTGTTTAAACGTTTGTGTACATGAATTATAAGATAGTCAGAAACAGCAGTGCTGGTGGTCAGTGTGTCTGTATAGTGAGGAATATTTAGAGGTGCAGGTTAGCTTAAAGTATTGTCTCTTATTACTGACAGCGTTCATACTGACTTGTCATACTGGTTTAAGCGTTTAGGCTTCATGCTTCAGGAAAGCTAAATTGTTGATATTTTACCTTACTGTTAATATCAGCTATACTGTAAATATACAATACATACTGCCACATACACACAGGGCGAGTAGTTTGTATGCATGTATGTATATCCTCACTCTCTCCCCTCCCTCTTTGCCCGTGAAGTGTGAAAATGAATTAAATTCGTTTTCTAATCCTAATGTGTCTAATCTATGATGGCATTCTGTATATCTACATCACTGCATTACTGGTTCTACACAGTCATAGAAGAACATTATGACCACCTCCTTGTATCTACACTAATTGTCCAGTTTATCAGCTCCAATGACCATACAGATGCACTTTGTAGTCAAATTACAATTACAGACTGTAGTCCATCAGTTTCTCTCTATACTTTATTAGCCTTCTTTCATCCCGTTGTTATATCTGTTACTTTCAAATGAATATGCATACAGTGAGGAAAATAAGTATTTGACCACCCTGCGAATTTGCAAGTTCTCCCACTTAGAAATCATGGAGGGGTCTGAAATTTTCATCTTAGGTGCATATCCACTGTGAGAGACATAATCTAAAAGAAAAAAATCTGGAAATCACAATGTATGATTTTTTAAATAATTTATTTGTGTGTTACTGCTGCAAATAAGTATTTGAACACATGTGAAAATCAGTGTTAATATTTGGTACAGTAGCCTTTACAGAGGTTAAACGTTTCCTGTAGTTTTTCTCCAGGTTTGCACAAACTGCAGCAGGGATTGTGGCCCATTCCTCCACACAGATCTTCTCCAGATCAGCCAGGTTTCTGGTTTCTGAGTTTGAGCTCCCTCCAAAGATTTTCTATAGGGTTTTGGTCTGGAGACTGGCTAAGCCACTCCAGAACCTTGATATGCTCGATGCTCCTTGGTTATCCTGGCGGTGTGCTTTGGGTCATCGTCATGTTGGAAGACTCAGCCACGACCCATCTTCAATGCTCTAACTGAGGGAAGGAGGTTGTTCCCCAAAATCTCGCAATACATGGCCCCGGTCATCCTCTCCTTAATACAGTGCAGTCGTCCTGTCCCATGTGCAGAAAAACACCCCCAAAACATGATGCTTCCACCCCCATGCTTCACAGTAGGGATGGTGTTATAGGGATGGTACTCATCATTCTTCATCCTTCAAACACAGCGAGTGGAATTAAGACCAAAAGCACCTCAGCACTTTCTCCCATGACTCCTCTGGATCATCCAAAAGGTCATGGGCAAACTTAAGACGGGCCTGTACGTGTGCTGATTTAAGCAGGGGAACCTTCCTTGCCATGCATGACTTTAAACCATGACGTCTTAGTGTATTAGCCACAGTAACTTTGGAAACAGTGGTGCCAGCTCTCTTCAGGTCATTGACCAGCTCCTCCTGATTCCTCACATTTCTTAGGATCATTGATGCACCACGAGGTGAGATCTTGCATGGAGCCCCAGTCCGAGGGAGATTGACAGTCATGTTTAGCTTCTTCCATTTTCTAATAATCTAGGTGGGCACAGCTTGGGACTTGTAGAACATGGCTTTGACAGAGGTGTTGTGGTTGATTGTTTAGTCTTAAACACAATCAAATGGTTTTCAAAGGCTTCTTAAGCAGCACCATTGATTGGCAGTATATGCAGTGTTAATGGAGTTATGCCCTGCACCCTAAGCCACAACGGTGAATAGTGTATCCTGAAACATGAGAAAATAAATTCTATAAAGTGTGGAGCCATAAAAATAATTGTAGGTCTCTGAAAGGCTTAGTAATGACATTAACCGGCTTTTGACACAACAGTACAACATAAATTGTACAATATCTAATGATGTGTATATATATAATTATATAAATATGATTAAGCTTCAAATGACAACAAGGTATATAAATCTTATTGAGTATACTGTTTTAAAAGTTGTAATTTGAGGCTTAATCATGCATGCAGTTTACAAAGTCTGATATTTATATGATTAGTCTGATATTTATTTAATTAATCTATTTGTATAATTATATAGAGCTATGACGTTCGTTATTGTAAATAACTATTATATGTTAGGTATTGTGCGACTTACTGTACAACCTATGTTGTACTGTTGTGTCAAAAGATTGTTATTGTTGTGTTAACTGTCGTACCTTCATGTTGGACTGCTTGGTTAAAATGTAGTTTGAGATGACTCCTAAGTTTACTGGTTGATGTTGGCTTATAATACTCTATGGAGCAAAACGGGCAATGATATTTGTCGCAGCATGTGTCACATCGCTGATATATCGGCAACAATCTTCCTTCTTGTATGGAAATATGCATTGCAACACATATAGCCGTCACAAACCTCCTTTAACATTTGCAGTTTACATGTGTTTACTGCGTTTGCGCTGCCACTGGCGTAAAACTGCTGCCGTAAATCCATGGCTTTAAAAGGAACATGAACGTAGCCTCCAAAAAAAAAACGATTTTTTCATTTTTTAAGACAACGAAAATACTGACATGGGCAAAATGACGTTGGTTATTGTCATAAATTTTGGTATCGGTAAATATTCGGTTTATCGCCCAGGCCTAAGTGGAGGTGGACTAACAGGTCTTTGAGGGCCAGAATGTTTGCTGTTTGGCAGGTGTTCAAATACTTATTTTCCTCACTGTATATATTTTAAGTAAAATGTCAGTGGTGGATGTCATAACCTTAGTTTTTGTCAGTTTTCTGAAATAGACACTAGAAATTGAAAATGAAATACTATTAACAAAAAAAAAAGTTCACTCAAAAAGTGATATTATGAAAGTAGGGTATGCTGTTCTCAAGTCAGCTTATTGTCAGCTGAGGCGTGGCATCCCACTCTTCTTGAAGGGCAGCCCTAAGGTCATTGAAGTTCTGCGGTACAGAGTTATGAGCCTCTACACAGCAACTCCCGTAGGTTTTCCATGGTGTTCAGGTCTGGAGAAAGTGCAGGTCACTCCATTTGAGGTACCCCAGTCTCCTGCAGTCACTCCTTAATGATGCGACCTCGATGAGCTGGAGCATTGTCATCCATGAAGATAAAATTAGGCCTGTGTTGTTCATGTAGAGGCACAATGTCTGGATTAATGATGTTATTCAAGTAGTATGGACTTATCACTGTACCGTTCATAAAGTGTAAAGCGGTTCTGTGTTGACTAAACACAGCTGCCTACACTGTAACAACAACACCACAACAGTGGCTGATGCATATCGCTCTCCTTTACGTCTCTAACATCATTGGCAGTCGTCATTTCAATCTGATGTAAATGGTTTCAAGTGGTCTGACGTAACACTTGAGTGCTTCTCACCTCCCTTAAATGTGTTTGGAGTTGTGTTGTAATCATCATCCGGTTCTGCAGGGCACTGTTCAGATTGAAGCGATCATCAGTGTGGGATGTGGCCAAAGGACTTCCACTTCTATGCCTTTCTGTGACTCTTCCAGTCTCTCTGTATCTCTGTTGTTACCTGTTAATGACACTCTAACACTCTAAGCTCAGTGGCCACTGCTGTCTGAGAACATCCGGTTTGAAGCATTTCACTGGCAAAGTACTGTTGATCAATTGTTAGGTGATGTCCTGGTGTCATGATCTTAAAATGTGAACAGAATGATGAGGACTGTTTAAATTCCCATTCTAATTGAACCAGGAAATGTATTGGTAGATTCATGGATCAAACACCTGTTGTGAATTTTGCCATTAAGCTCCTTGTTAGAGAACAGCAAATTGTGCAAAAAATAATGAAAATTGAACAGTCGGACATGTACTTTCGAAAGTTGAGGAAGTACACCTGTAAAGGTGAGAGCACATTTTATGTTCTTGAAATTTCACCTGAAAGCCTAATATCCCTACCTTTTTGTGAGTAGTGTAACTCTGGAAGAGGGGCATGAAGTCCAGTTAAGTTTTCTGTGTGGTTAATGTTTCTCAATTTTCTTTCCCTCTAGCCAGTCTCTGACACCCAACACACAGTGTTGTGATGAAACTGGAATTGTCTAAAGTGGTCCAAGGATGCCGGTTGGGCCTGTTAACTGGGATAGGACAAACAGGGCAGCATTCTTTAGAAGTGCCAGGCTGCCTCCTCTACACACGTTGTGCCACTGTGCCCCATCTTACCCAGGACACTCTGCACACGCTGAGCAGCCTACCTTCAGTTACACATGTCACACTAAACAGTCTGTAAGATGATACTGATTTGTTCAACTTACTATATACATCAGTTTCCTGTCTGTAAGATACCATTATAACTATTGTTTAATCCTTAAACAGCATTAATGCTATATTTTGTTTGTTTCAGTGCAGAGCACCTTGACATTCTAGAGGAGTTTAAAAAAGGTGTAAGGGCGTTTGCAGGTCAGACACTTTCAAATATCCTCTTTCAGTTTGTTATAACATTTGCCTGCTTTACAAGTAGCACCCTCTTGAATGTGTGTTGTTCAACTGGACAGGAGAAGAACTGCTAAGGATCATGGGTTTTGAAGTTCTTGTCAGTTATACAAGTCTTGTCTCAATGATTAGGGAACTTTCACAGTGGTGGGTTTTTAGTCTGCTTTTGAAAACAGTGAGGAACTAGCCAGTGGAAGTTTGTTCTGCTGTCTGGGTGCAAGGACAGAGAGAAATGTCTTGATACTTAGTTCCCATGTGTGTTAAAGTGTGCTGGGTTGAGCTGATCTGTAATTGAAACTCCCAAAGGCTCAAGGTAGGGACATGGTTTTGATCATTGTTGACAAGTAGGAAGGGGCTGATCTGTTTTTGTCATCAGGGTTTTAAAATTGATGCAGGCAGATACATAGAGCCAGTGAAGGGAACACATCAATGGAGTAATGTGGTGGAGCTTAGGAAGGTTGAGGACTAACTATAGTGTTCTGGATCAGTTGGAAGGGCCTGATAGCCAACATAGGAAGTCCTGCCAGGAGAGAGTTGCAGAAGTCAAGTCTGCAGATGACAAGACTGAACAAGCACCCGAGTGACCTCCCTAGAGAGAAAGTGTCAAATTCTCAATATGTTGCAACATGAGCCAAGAATTATAGCTGGGCATCCAAGAGGCACCAAGGTTTCACATTCTTGTATGCAGCAAGATCGCTTTGTGGACCAGTAGCTCCAGGGAAGTACAGCAGTTTAACCTTACTGGGATTCAGAGTGATACTTTATATGAGATGTGAACTTGTGAAAAAACATTTAGTTTTAAAGAGCCTTCACATATTGTAAAGGTTATGTACCAATTAAATATTTTCAGGAACCATCCATCCAAGCCAAGCATAATTTAATAGCTGTTCAGCCCAAGGCATTGTCGTGTATAAGGTGCTGTAACAAGAGGTTATAAGTCAACGGTGCCCCTTTAAAGTTCAACAGGCCTATTAAAAAGATTAGTAAATGTCAAGGATGTTCTGTTTACTGGGCAGGAAAACCAGAAAATCTGAAATACATTAAAGGTTTTACACACATACATTTTCCTGTAGCTTAATGTTTCTTAATAATTTTCCATATGCACACCCTTAATTTTCTACTGAAAATGATATACAATTTTAACAATTGTGTGATATATATATATATATATATATATATATATATATATATATATATATATATATAAAGGTAATACTATATTACACTGTGCAACAGAGAAACTTGACCACTTTTTGGATTTTATTCTATAAAATGTTATGGGTCATAGTCATAATAAATTGTCAGATCTTCAAGGCTAATAAAGGCAGATCATTAGCTGCGGCGCTGCCAACTGGTGTTCATTTGTACCCAAAAATCATGCTAAAAAAAGTGTAATGATGACCAAAGTATGATGCAGTGATGGTGGATATTTCAGCAGCACAGAAATTGTTCTCTTTAAAGGTTTTTAGGTTATTATATAATAAATATATGTATAATTACTGATCAAAAGTTTGAGCTCACCCAGATTTTT
>BRDA01086680.1:0-14418 GCA_036984385.1 Crenuchus spilurus
GAGAGAGAGAGAGAGAGAGAGAGAGAGAGAGAGAGAGAGAGACAGAGAGAGAGAGAGAGAGTCCCAAAAGTCATTTGGATTAATTCAGGTTGTGGACACGTCTACATCAAACTGGATGAGATTAAGCTAAACTACCTAATACTGTTATTGTGAGATTAGATGATTTTTGGGGCAGAAAAAACATTAATAACTCAGAATATTACGTATGTAATCAAAACAACACAAGTGCCTAGTTTTAGAAATAAAAAAATAAAATAAAAATTAGAAGTCTTGCTGTTTGTCCATTTCTCACCTGATATAGTGAGCTGTTACTGCTAAGCCTTTTATGAGTTTTGTCATGATCTCTGATTTATAAGCACTCATTCACAAAGTTTACGAAGGTGCTCAAAACCCAGGACACGTAATCTAAATGTGGCCTTTGTTTGATTTGCTTTTTGTGAACATCGCGTTCGGCACGGGCGGCACGGTGGCTTAGTGGTTAGCACGTTCACCTCTCAGTGCTGAGGTCTTGGGTTCGAGTCCACATCTGAGCGGAGTTTCCATGTTCTCCCCGTGTCTGCGTGGGTTTCCTCCGGGGTCTCCGGTTTCCTCCCACAGTCCAAAAACATGGAGGTCAGGTGAATTGGCTACTCTAAAATGACCCTGGTGTGTGTGAATGTCTATGTATGCCCAGATATGGTTGGCACTCTGTTCTGGATGATCCCCTAGTGCTCGATGCAGTCCTCCAGGTGGACGGTCGGTTCCGGTTGAGAGTACGCTGTGCGCGACTGGCTGCTGCTTCTCACCGGTGTGTGTAAATGGAGTGTGTTGATTGTAAAGTGTCCTTGGGTGTCTAGAAAGGCGCTATATAAGTGTAACATTCATTCATTCATTCAACATTATCAGCCTAAAACAACCTTTTTCGCTGGTCTCATGTTGTTTGTGCATATACACAATTGTTTTTCATTCCTCCCCATTTGTTTACCCTCGTGTGGCTTAAAAGTGTGTAAATCCTAACACAGAAATTCCCCAGCGAACGTCACCTTGGCCATAATCCTGAACAGCGACCAGCTGCAACATGTTATGTGATTAATGTGTTCACTGTCACTGTGGTAGGGATGTTCTCCCTCTCTTTGAGCTCTGTTTATTGGTATACAGGACAGTGACATATAATTTATTACTAAAAATGTAAGCTGTCATATTCATTAAACGTAAAGAGACATTTCAAGTCTTTTTTGTTTTGTTGTTGATCAGGTTTGATCATGAAAATCAGAAACCCATGTAATGAATATACTATATTACACCACTATTAAAATGTTAATTCTGCCATAAAAAAAAACTCAGGAAAAGGATATTGGCAATTGAGCTTAATTATTGGGGTTTTTGGCGTAGGCCCCGCCCCCAGCCCAGGTCTGCAACATTAAATGTAGAGTAGATACTACTGGATTGATGGACAGAATGGGTGGAGCCCAACAGGACCGGGACTAACCTGGTGGTCGTGGGAAGGAATGAGGATAATGTTGATGCAACAGCACCTGAAATCGATAGAGCAGAAACAAATTACTTCCTTTTAAAGTTGAGTAGTAACTTGTGATTGGCCAGAAAGCCAAATTAATGAGTGACACAGTGCTTAGATAAGAACTGATGAAGTTTTTATTGCATAACTTTGCTTTATTTGAGAAAACATTGTTTCAGCAGCCTTCTGGCTTGTTCATGTGAACTGCAAATGGGCAGCAATGTGGTTTTAAGATGACAGTGGCTTTCTTCTAGCAACAGTGCCATGCGCACCATTGTTGTTCGGTGTTCTAATGATAGTGGACTCATTAAGTTACCTTGGGTTCCTTTGTGACCTCAGAGACTATTACATGCTTGGCGTGATCTTTGTTAATCGGCCACTCCTGGGGAGGGTAATAATGGTCTTAAATTTTCTCCATTTGTACACAGTTTGAGTGTGGAAGGGTGGAGTGTTTAGTGAATTTTTAGTCTGACTGTGGATTGGTGGAGGTTTACTTCTGATGAGTCTTTAATGTTAGATAATTTGGCTACATTTTGGATAGTTTCACTTTTTGCTGTTTGTTGTCACATTAATCTTAGTGGACTCCTCAAATTCTCAGTTAGTTGGGGGTGTTTGTGGTGCTTAATGTCCTCAGCTGTGCAGGTCCAAAAATTGACCTGTCAATGCTCAATGACAGTATCATCTTTGTAGTCCCACACTGAGGATGTTAAACCTCTCCTATGCTCTTCAGCACTTAAGACTCATGTTAGCTCCCATAACTCATCCACTTAGAGCCAGTAAGATGACAACCACCCCTTACTGTTTTAATTGAGCAGGCCTAAAGCAGCCTTTACTTCTTACTTTTTATGAGCTGAAGGTCTATTAATGGTCAGAGTGCTGTAATTCAATCATTTTCATTGTAGAGAATGCTTGCGATCAATCTGATGGATTCCTTCATCAATCAATGTTATGTAGTCCCATACAGTCGAAAGCATGGATAGAAGTAGTCAAGCCATCAATTTGATTTTTATGAAGCACATTTTAACTAAAAGTTCATTAGTAAGGGCATCTGTGCTGTGAAATACAGCCGAGGTCTTTCAGATGTGTGTTAATAAAAAAGCACATAGCTTTTGAAGTTGGAAATATTTGCCTAAAACATTCCTGATTACTCAGCACTAGAACTGACATTTATGTACTTTTTCATTTATTATCACTTGTTGGGTATAAGACCTACATACTTTTAATTATAAACGTTTAAAGCCTTGCAAGTGCAGGTCATCCTTAAAATACCTATCCACGGTGCTCAGGGAGCAGTTACACAATGTCTTCCCAACAACTTTTCCATAATTAATAAATGTGTTAATAAACACATTTACAGTATTACAGTAACATTCAGCATAATTCAGATGTAAAGATAATTCAGAATGGTTTGATGTGAAAATACATATTTTTGAAAAAAAAAAAAAAACTTGTTATGGTGATAAAAACCAAAGGTCACAATGTCAGCAACACAAGTATAGTTTTTGTATTTACTATGCAAAATGACCAGTATGTGTTTTCTTTATTTTTTTAATATCTAATGCTCATAATGGTGATAAAATAGTGATAAACCTGGGGAGAATAAATTGTGTGCCCTGTTTTACTTTACAGTTTATTTTATTCCTATTTACAATTGTATCTCAATAATTATCTCACTTTTATTAATGTATCTCACTAATTATTGCACTATTACAAATGTATTTCACTCTTTATCTCACTATTACAAATGCATTTCACTATTTATCTCACTATTACAAATGTATCTCACTATTTATCTCACTATTACAAATGTATCTCACTATTTATCTCACTATTACAAATGTGTCTCACTATTTATCTCACTATTACAAATGTATTTCACTATTTATCTCACTATTACATATGTATCTCACTATTTATCTCACTATTACAGATGTACTTCACTATTTATCTTACTATTACAAATGTATCTCACTATTTATCTCACTATTACAAATGTATCTCACTATTTATCTCACTATTACAAATGTATCTCACTATTTATCTCACTATTACAAATGTATCTCACTATTTATCACACCATTACAAATTTATCTCACTATTTATCTCAGTATTACACATTTATTTCACTATCTCACTATTACAAATGTACTTCACTATTTATCTCACTATTACAAATGTATTTCACTATGTATCTCACTATTACAAATGTGTCTCACTATTTATTTCACTTTTACAAATGTATTTCACTATTTATCTCACTATTACAAATGTGTCTCACTATTTATCTCACTTTTACAAATGTATTTCACCATTTATCTCACTATTACAAATGTATTTCACTATTTATCTCACTATTACAAATGTGTCTCACTATCTCACTTTTACAAATGTATTTCACTATTTATCTCAGTATTACAAATGTGTCTCACAATTTATCTCACTTTTACAAATGTGTATCACTATTTATCTCACTTTTACAAATGTATTTCACTATTTATCTCACTATTACAAATGTATTTCACTATTTATCTCACTATTACAAATGTGTCTCACTATTTATCTCACTTTTACAAATGTATTTCACCATTTATCCCACTATTACAAATGTATTTCACTATTTATCTCACTTTTACAAATGTGTCTCACTATTTATCTCACTTTTACAAATGTATTTCACTATTTATCTCACTATTACAAATGGATCTCACTATTTATCTCATTATTATGAATGTATCTCCCTTATACACTTATAGTGTTGTGCTTCACTTCTGCAAGGTAGAGATAACATGTTTTTGGAGCAGAACTGGTCTGGTGGTTAGGGACCGGCTCTTTTGACCAGAAGGTTGCTGGTTCGATCCCCTGACAGGACATGATTGAAGTGCCCTTGAGCAAGGCAGCTAACCCCCAACTGCTCCTTGAGCACCATGGATAGGTATTTTAAGGATGACCTGCACTTGCAAGGCTTTAAACTTTTATAATTAAAAGTATGTAGGTCTTATATCCAACAACATCACCTCTATTTCTTGTTTGCTAAAAAATTGCTTGGTTTGATGTTTTCTTCCATTTTGCAGTCCTTTAGAAAATTAGACCAAAATAAGAGAAAAATGTGTCTTGCATAGTGGACAGTATCTCCGGCTGACATGCTGAAGACTGGGGTTTAATACCACAATGGGTAGCTTAAGAGTTTTGGTCACATTGGTAGTATAATGTGGAGCATAGCTGCCTTCCAAGCAGTTCATCCATGTTTGTTTCCCAGCCAACACACAACTTATTAGGGGGCAGCCATGGCCTGGTCTTGTTAGCAAGGCAGCTAACCAACAAAAGTTCCCCAGGCGCTGTGGATAGGGGCTGCCTACCACGTTGGGCATGTGCACTCACTGCCCCCAATTGTATTCACTAGTGTATGTGTTTCACTACATGGGTAGTTTAAGTGCAGAAGTCAAATTTTTCTGTGCAAGCACATTGGCCAGTGTGTGACTTTCACGTTCACTGTATTAGAGACACAATAATGTCTATGAATGCCACCTCTATGAGAGTGGCATAAATAGAGTTTAAAAAGCATTAAAGATGATAACTGGATTGGCCTTAATATACTCAGTACAGCCACATTTGTCTGTTATTGACTTTTGGATTGGATTAGGAGCCATGAACACAACACTGAGTCTAGTCTGCTACCATTCCTTGACCACAGAGAGTCAGTTCTTCTGCTTTCTTCATTCTGGTGTTGTTTTCCAGCAGAGATAGACAAGGGCTGGAGGTTGGGGGTGGGCAGGATTCAAGATAGCTCTCACCCCCAACCCTGAGGCACACCAGGTGAGAGATGAAGAGAAGGAGAGAGAGAGAGAGAGAGAGAGATGCTCTCACAGCTGTGGAGGTCTTCACAGGCAGGCAATAGGGCCCTGCAGGCAGCTCTCATTATCTGAAGGTCATCCTTTTCATACGAACACAACACAGTGACATGTTAAAGGCTGTCCCGGCCGATCTGCCGGACACCATTTGATGGTCAACTGGGGTAAACAAGAGTGTAGCTGTGGTGGAGGAGATAGAAAAAGAATGATGCTAGCATGTATTAAGTATTGTTGGCTAGTATGTAGGTTATCAGTAGCGTTTGTGGACATATTGTGTCTAGACACCTTGAGTATTTTGAATATATTATAGTTTTGCTACTTTATATCTTCTTTGTATGGTTTGACTGGTCCACTGTGGAAGTCATTGAAGTCACTGTTGGGAGGCACTCGGTGTACCAGAAGTCCATTCTCAGTACACCTTCACTAAAGCAGCTCTTGAACATCTCACAAAGTTAGCAGTTTCTGAGATGCTACAGTCAGATGATGTTGTTTGGTCATGATGATGGTTTTACACTCTGCTACAACTGACTGGTGTGCTCGCTTATTTATACATGCAGTAAACCCTGTCATGTAGCATGTTTGAGGTCGCGGGCCAAGTTCATTCCAAACCATTTCAAAGTCATAATATTCTGATATGACTCTGTGTTTGCATACGTGCATGAACATTTTCAGTACAGTGGTAACCCTACTTACGAGCATCCCTACTAACAAGTATTCCAGGTAACGAGTCGAGATCTCTGAATATTTTTGTTCCAGGTAACGAATAAAATTCCAAGTAACGAGTAGCCTAAATTAGTTCAAGTATGCCAACCGCTAGGGGCGCTGTGGTCATAGCATCTCCTAGATGCTAGCGTAGAAGAAGAGGTCAGTCATTACTTTTGACCGCTGTCCAGTGAAAGTGAAAGTGCTAGTGAAAGCGACGCAAAGAAAGCAAAAGGTAGTGAACAAGAAAGTTAGATACATTTTAATTTTACTTTTCATATGATAAGTGTAACCATGCCATACACGTACACCCGTCCTCCTGTCCTCCTTAGCCGCCAGCCTACATGAGCACCGTCGTCTCGTTTATGTTTTAAAAACCCATATAAACACATTATTTAGCATATTAAAGTATACTGTATATTGGCCGGCTGACACGGATTAATCAGTTTTACATGTATTCTTATGGGGAAAATGCATCCAGCTAACGAGCAAACCAGCTAACGAGCTCGGCTCCTGCACAGATTAAACTCGTAAGTAGGGTTACCACTGTATTATTGTATCATCTTGTATCTTCCAAAACCTGCTTAAAAATAGCTTCATATTTTTATAGATATGTTATAACATTTATAAACACAATACAACATGTATAGACTTTTTTAGCACTGCTATTCTACATAACATACCAATCTAAATGCAGGACATGGAAACAGGCCATCAAGAATGAAACAGTACATTTCTGGTTCATAGTGAGGAGCCAATGAATAAAAGACAAGCATGCTGATGCCTGTACCCTTCAATGGGCACTCCTCAGAATCCAGGCATGTAACCCAATTAGCTTATAATTGATGCACTTTGAAATTCATTAACTCCCAAACCAAAGGCTGCCTTATAATTAACTGTCTACTTTGCATCCCACATTTACAGTGAAGGTGCTGTTATTAATTCTGACTGATGCACTATGGCGAACCCAATTGCCCACTGCTCACCAGAGCTCCTCCAAGAAGCCGTAAGTCAACTTCATCACTGAGTCAAAGAGTGCTTTATACCGGGAACCAAGTACAGAAAGCCTTGATATTAACATCCTAACATCAGTTCTGAGGTGCTTTACTGTGTTTAACATATGGGCCATGTATATAGTGCATGCCAGGAGTTTAGTATATGTTTCTGCAAGGTGTCATTGGATGTAGGGATATTGTAGGTACACTAGAGTAGCAAATATTACTCTTCCCTCAAGACACACTCTATACAATAGAATAAGAGATATTAGTTTAGAAACAGCCACTGTAAACATTAAATACACTAGAATAAGAGATATTAGTACATAAGCAACACCAGTAAGTATTAAATACACTAAAATAAACAATATTAGTCCATAAACAGCCACTGTAACCATTCAATACACTAGAATAAGAGATATTAGTCTAGAAACAGCCTCTGTAAACATGAAATACACTAGAATAAGAGATATTAGTCCATAAACAGCCTCTGTAAACATGAAATACACTAGAATAAGAGATATTAGTCCATAAACAACACCGGTAAGTATTAAATACACTAAAATAAACAATAATAGTCCATAAACAGCCTCTATAAACATTAAATACACTAGAATAAGAGATATTAGTCCATAAACAGCCTTTGTAAACATGAAATACACTAGAATAAGAGATATTAGTCCATAAACAGCCTCTGTAAACATGCAATACACTAGAATAAGAGATTAGTCCATAAACAGCCACTGTAACCATTCAATAAACTAGAATAAGAGATATTAATCCATAAACAGCCACTGTAACCATTCAATAAACTAGAATAAGAGATATTAGTCCATATACAACACCGGTAAGTATTAAATACACTAAAATAAACAATATTAGTCCATAAACAGCCACTGTAACCATTCAATACACTAGAATAAGAGATATTAGTCCATAAACAGCCTCTGTAAACATGAAATACACTAGAATAAGAGATAATAGTCCATAAACAGCCTCTATAAACATTAAATACACAAGAATAAGAGATATTAGTCCATAAACAGCCTCTGTAAACATGAAATACACTTGAATAAGAGATAATAGTCCATAAACAGCCTCTGTGAACATGAAATACACTAGAATAAGAGATATTAGTCCATAAACAAAGTTGGGGGTTTTGCTCAATGGCACTTCAGTCATGACCTGCCCAGGTATCAAATCGGTGACTTTCTGGTTAGTAGTGTACCTATCACAGAGTGAATTCAGGAGTTAGTATGTAAGTGATATACAATATATATATATATATGAATGGATATTTAGTATCCATCCATCCATCCATTCATCATCTTCGCTTATCCATGTCCGGGTTGCGGGGGTAGCAACCTAAACAAAGTAGGCCAGGAATCCCAGCCACCTCTTCCAGCTCACATGGGAGTATTCCAAGATATAATTTTTCCAGCATGTCCTGGGAATTCCGGGGGGTCTCCTCCCAACTGGATATGCCTGGAACACCTCACCCAATAGGCATCCTTAACAGGTGCCCGCACCACCTCAACTGGCTCCTCTCAACATGGATTAGCAGCAGCTGTACTCCGAGCCTTTTCCGAATGTCCGAACTCTTCACCTTGTCTCTAAGGAAGAGCCCGGACACCATACAAAGAAAGCTCATTTCAGCCGCTTGTATCCGCGATCTCATTCTTTCGGATATGAGTATGCTAAATGATTTCACCTCAAAATGAAATATGTCGCACCTTTCTGTAATCATATATTTGAAATAAATGTACACATAATATAAATGCGTACACTGTCTGACCTCCCAAAAATTCTAGTCAAATAAAATCCAGAAATTTTGTGTTTCAGAGTTTTTGATGGCTTAACACAGCCATTCAGTAACCGTGTTCAAATTAGGCCTCATCAACTGATCAGGTGTGAAAATAGGAAGGACAACTTGCTTCTTCTAAAAGTTACTCTACTCAGTTTAGCAAAGGCTTCTAAGGTAAAAACACCACCAACATTATAATCCTGAATAATGTATCTGGCCATCTATTGGGAAGTGATACTGTGCATACTGTTCACAGACTATGATGACTTTTTTGGCAACTGCTGGACAATTCATAATTCACAAGCGTTAGATTGTGCCTTTCCTTCTTCTACATTGAGTCATGTATATTTAATACCAGCGTCGTGCCGGCCACGAGCTGTGTCTTCCAGATCAACGTTGGGTCACGGCTCCTGAGGCCTCCGCAAACAGATGCTCAGAATCTGCAACGAAACAAATTTAGGCTCCACATATGCTGCTCAAAAGAAGACTTCAAGTGACTTATTCATACTTGTGAATAATGTAGAGTCACTTTTTTCTGTGTCTAAGGCCAGATGTAGATGTGCGATTCTGAGCCATGCATGCCATTTAAATCACTGAGCTGTGCTAGGCTACATTACCAAATTGGCATAGATTTTAATGTTGAGTAGCGATTAATGCCACCACTAATCGAGTCATCTCAAAATGGAGTACCAGTCAAAAGTTTGGACACACTTTCTCATTCAATGCTTTTATTTTTTTCTAAATGTAAATGAACACTGAAGTCATCCAGACTATGAAGGAACACATAAGGAATCATGTAGCAAACTTAAAAGTGTTAAACAAACCAAAACATGTTTTAGATTTTACTTCAAAGTAGACACACAACTGATGTCTCAAACACATTAAGAGGCAAGAAATGCAAGTCATGAACTCTTGACAAGACACAGCTGTTAACTGAAAGCCATTCCAGGTGACTACCTCATAAAGCTGACTGAGAAAATGCCAAAACTTTCAGAGAATGCCTGGCAGTACAGTAGATGGACAGGTATCTCTGATGATCAGCATTTGAAGCTAGCTGCTGCCATGTACTATCCATTTCTACTGTATGCTCGCCTAGTTTTAAGGAATACTAAACTCACCAGAAGCTAGCAACATTGCTACATATCTTTCTTCAAGACACAACCCAAGTATTAAATGTAGGGTTTAAGGGACTTGAAGCACACTGTCATCAGATTGCATGTACCTAAATGTAGAATAGCATCGTTTTTTTTTATTTCCTATATAAAAACACTACATTTGCAATGAAATATTGACAATTGAACTGGATGAATGTCCCCATTTTCATTTCAGAAATCTGAGCATTAGGCTGTTTCTGGTCCTGATCATACTGCTCAGTAACTTGTAAATGTAATCTAAATGTAATCTGAATGTACTGAGAATACAGGATATTATCTTGCTTATTCTTTGTATTATGCAAATTTTGTAGAGCCATTTATTTAAAGCATAACCATTGTTTTGAAGGTGTTGTTGACTGCTGAAACATTCAGTCAATGCCCAAACCAATGGTACCAATGTTGCACGAAATAGGTCACAAGACTAGATTATACTTGGACAGTACATGGCCAAACATCCCACAGTCTAAGGCAGAAGGAAACATGCTGTTAAATGGCAGCATGTGCTGCTCAAAATCCAACGTGACAGTGATAGCAGTGGCTGAAATAGCCTCTTCATCTGCCCACATTATTATAGACTTAATGAATTATGAACCATTGTCCTTCACATCTTCCCCCGAGACACATTGATCCACCAGCGTTTATTTAAGTCGGAGATAATGCACCAATCCCAAGATAATTCTTCAATATACTTTTGTCACTGTTGATATTTCTCAGCAGAAGTAAAGAGACGATGAATAAATGGTCAGCTCGACACTGTCGGACAGGAAGCTGGCAGTGACGGGATGTTTTTTTCCTTTTTTTCTCCTTAAGAATGGCCATATGGGGGATGTAGCAGCAAGAGATTCCGACATGAGACAAATTGTTCTCCGAAACGCAACGTCCGTCTGGCTTCCTCAGGCAGAAAATGAGGAGGAGAGAAGAAGCGGGGGATTAATTTATGCGTGGCGAAAATGCCGAGCCCCACTCGAGTGCCCAACTTTGTCGTCTGTGGAAGAAGAAGCAAAAAAAATCACACCGTGCAGAGGCATCTTTTAGTTGCGAGCGATTGAGTCAGGAGGCACGGAGGCGTTTATTGTTAGCTCAGACTAGCTGTGATGGTCATGGAATATGTCTCCATTTGCATATTGTAAATGAGGAACATGAAGATTGAGATTTTAAGAGCTTATTATTATTATTATTATTATTATTATTATTATTATTATTATTATTATTATTATTATTATTATTATTATCACTGTCACACTGCGGACTGAATAGTCTTCTGACCTCACTTCAACAGGTGCTAAGGATGGTCTGGGTATTTAAAAGAATACTCCAGAAATTTCAAAGTCATTTCTACTAGTGTTGTTCTTATGATTAAAGAACACAAAAGTCACTGACCCCAAGCACACTTACTATAATCACCAATGTTCTGCAGTTCTGCAGTATTTGAGAGTTATGGATGTGTTTGAGAGTTCTGCAGTGTTTGAAAGTTCTGGATATATTTGAGAGTTCTGGATCTGTTTGAGAGTTTGATGTGTTTGAGAGTTCTGCAGTGTTTGAGAGTCCTTAATCTATTTGAGAGTTCTGGAGTGTTTGAGAGTTCTGGATCTGTTTCAGAGTTCTGGATCTGTTTGAGAGTTCTGCAGTATTTGAGAGTTCTGGATCTGTTTGAGAGTTTGATGTGTTTGAGAGTTCTGCAGAGTTTGAGAGTTCTGGATCTGTTTCAGAGTTCTGGATGTGTTTGAGAGTTCTGCAGTATTTGAGAGTTCTGGATCTGTTTGAGAGTTTGATGTGTTTGAGAGTTCTTCAGTGTTTGAGAGTTTTGATGTGTTTGAGAGTTCTGCAGTATTTGAAAGTTCTGGATATGTTTGAAAGTTCTGAATGTGTTTGAGAGTTTTGATGTGTTTGAGAGTTCTGGATGTGTTTGAGAGTTCTGAAGTGTTTGAGAGTTGTGGATGTGTTTGGGAGTTTTTGTGTTTGAAAGTTCTGGATGTGTTTGAGAATTCTGCAGTCTTTGAAAGTTCTGGATATATTTGAGAGTTCTGGATCTGTTTGAGAGTTTGATGTGTTTGAGAGTTCTTCAGTGTTTGAGAGTTCTGGATCTGTTTCAGAGTTCTGGATATATTTGAGAGTTCTGGATCTGTTTGAGAGTTTGATGTGTTTGAGAGTTCTGCAGTGTTTGAGAGTCCTTAATCTATTTGAGAGTTCTGGAGTGTTTGAGAGTTCTGGATCTGTTTCAGAGTTCTGGATCTGTTTGAGAGTGCTGGATGTGTTTGAGAGTTCTGCAGAGTTTGAGAGTTCTGGATCTGTTTGAGAGTTCTGGATGTGTTTGTGAGTTCTGCAGTATTTGAGAGTTCTGGATCTGTTTGAGAGTTTGATGTGTTTGAGAGTTCTTCAGTGTTTGAGAGTTCTGGATCTGTTTCAGAGTTCTGGATGTGTTTGAGTGTTCTGCAGTATTTGAGAGTGCTGGATGTGTTTGAGAGTTTTGATGTGTTTGAGAGTTCTGGATGTGTTTGAGAGTTCTGGATGTGTTTGAGAGTTTTGATGTGTTTGAGAGTTTTGATGTGTTTGAGAGTTCTGCAGTATTTGAAAGTTCTGGATATGTTTGAAAGTTCTTGATGTGTTTGAGAGTTTTGATGTGTTTGAGAGTTCTGATGTGTTTGAGAGTTCTGGATGTGTTTGAGAGTTCTGAAGTGTTTGAGAGTTGTGGATGTGTTTGGGAGTTTTTGTGTTTGAAAGTTCTGGATGTGTTTGAGAATTCTGCAGTGTTTGAAAGTTCTGCATTGTTTGAGAGTTCTACCGTGCTTGAAAGTTCTGGATGTGTTTGAGAATTCTGCAGTGTTTGAAAGTTCTGCATTGTTTGAGAATTCTGCAGTGTTTGAAAGTTCTGGATATATTTGAGAGTTCTGGATCTGTTTGAGAGTTTGATGTGTTTGAGAGTTCTTCAGTGTTTGAGAGTTCTGGATCTGTTTCAGAGTTCTGGATGTGTTTGAGAGTTTTGCAGTATTTGAGAGTGCTGGATGTGTTTGAGAGTTCTGGATGTGTTTGAGAGTTCTGCAGATTTTGAGAGTTTTGATGTGTTTGAGAGTGCTGGATGTGTTTGAGAGTTCTGGATGTGTTTGAGAGTTCTGCAGTATTTGAGAGTTCTGCAGTGTTTGAGAGTTCTGGAGTGTTTGAGAGTTCTGGATCTGTTTGAGAGTTCTGGATATGTTTGAGAGTTTTGATGTGTTTGAGAGTTCTGCAGTGTTTGAGAGTTCTGCAGTATTTGAAAGTTCTGGATATGTTTGAAAGTTCTGGATGTGTTTGAGAGTTCTGCAGAGTTTGAGAGTTTTGGATGTGTTTGAGAGTTCTGATGTGTTTGAGAGTTCTGGATGTGTTTGAGAGTTCTGGATCTGTTTGAGAGTTTGATGTGTTTGAGAGTTCTTCAGTGTTTGAGAGTTCTGGATCTGTTTCAGAGTTCTGGATGTGTTTGAGAGTTCTGCAGTATTTGAGAGTGCTGGATGTGTTTGAGAGTTCTGGATGTGTTTGAGAGTTCTGCAGATTTTGAGAGTTTTGATGTGTTTGAGAGTGCTGGATGTGTTTGAGAGTTCTGGATGTGTTTGAGAGTTCTGCAGTATTTGAGAGTTCTGCAGTGTTTGAGAGTTCTGGAGTGTTTGAGAGTTCTGGATCTGTTTGAGAGTTCTGGATATGTTTGAGAGTTTTGATGTGTTTGAGAGTTCTGCAGTGTTTGAGAGTTCTGCAGTATTTGAAAGTTCTGGATATGTTTGAAAGTTCTGGATGTGTTTGAGAGTTCTGCAGAGTTTGAGAGTTTTGGATGTGTTTGAGAGTTCTGATGTGTTTGAGAGTTCTGGATGTGTTTGAGAGTTCTGGATCTGTTTGAGAGTTTGATGTGTTTGAGAGTTCTTCAGTGTTTGACAGTTCTGGATCTGTTTCAGAGTTCTGGATGTGTTTGAGAGTTCTGCAGTATTTGAGAGTGCTGGATGTGTTTGAGAGTTCTGGATGTGTTTGAGAGTTCTGCAGTATTTGAGAGTTCTGGATGTGTTTGAAAGTTCTGGAGTGTTTGAGAGTTCTGGATCTGTTTGAGAGTTCTGGATATGTTTGAGAGTTTTGATGTGTTTGAGAGTTTTTGTGTTTGAAAGTTCTGCAGTGTTTGAGAGTTCTGGTTTTGTTTGAGAGTTCTGGATCTGTTTGAGAGTTCTGGTTGTGTTTGAGAGTTTTGATGTGTTTGAGAGTTCTGCAGTGTTTGAGAGTTCTGCAGTAATTGAAAGTTCTGGATATGTTTGAAAGTTCTGGATGTGTTTGAGAGTTCTGCAGAGTTTGAGAGTTTTGGATGTGTTTGAGAGTTCTGCAGTGTTTGAAAGTTCTGCATTGTTTGAGAATTCTGCAGTGTTTGAAAGTTCTGGATATATTTGAGAGTTCTGGATCTGTTTGAGAGTTT
>BRDA01086687.1:0-10589 GCA_036984385.1 Crenuchus spilurus
GAAATGAGCCTCGCTCAACCAGAGAGGAAATTCCCTCATACCCAGAAAGCTTAGCAGCGACGCATGCACCAAATCCTCTAACTTAAAAAGGTTAAAAAATGAAGGAGGAAGGATGAAAAAAGGTATTTCTGTCTCTGCTATCACATCAAATGCCAACAAGTACCCACGAAACACGGCCTGTCCAGTGCTTCAGCTGTTAAACCCTTTGCTATTTCTCATTCAGAGCTCAAGACAAGTGGAAAAGCAGTAGATTCAAAACCTTCAATCCAGATCACATCTGATTTGGTATGCAGAACAGAAGACATTTTATTATTTTAGCAGTGAAATCATCTTAAATCTCATTAAATCTCAAAAGTCTAATATTTCTCATTATGAGAACGTTATGAGCTTATTCTAAGACTACTTAACTTAAATTTAGACATGTATTACTTGTTTTAAATAATTTTATTCTTTAAAATAATCTCACTATGATATAAAGACAAAATATTTAAACAAGAAAAATGATCTGCTATTATAGTGAGAACATTTAAATAAAAAATACCTTAAAAGAAGTAAGAAATATCAAGTTATATTTTACATTCTCAAAATGAGAAACAGACATTTAGACAAGATTTCAATTACTAAGATGTAATTTTTGGCAATAAATTTGCAGATTTGTGGCTCAAAATGTAACAAAAGGCTAATAAAAGGCAGTTTAATAATGACAAGTCCATGTAAACAGACATATTTAACCATTTTCTGCATTTTTAAAACTAATTATATTCATTTTTATCTTGTGTGAGTACAATGCTGTCACATCAACAAACTATATGCAGATTATCTCTGTTCTGATTGGCAGTCCTGTGTTAAAAGATATCACTTAATTTTACACATTACATATCCTTAAAATTAGCCCTGATTTTTAAAGAGATTGCTGAATGAATTTAAGACTTTTAATGGGTAAAACTACTTTTTTGCTATTAATCTGTGGAATTAAGAACAAAATTAAAAACTAACCACAGAGATGATTTGATAAGAAATAATTAAGGACTGGGTACTGAGGTAAACAGTTTAAGTCCAACATAAGGGACCCTGTGACCAAAATTAAGGCCTCTTGTGCGGCGTTAAGAGGTTTGGCATGATTTTCTTAGGGTCATATGAATTTAAGAATATTGTAAATGGTTAATATTTAATAATGACTGGGCCTCATTAATCCAGGCTGAAACACTTTCATGTGAATGAGTGGAGCTCAATCCCTGTTTTTGCAGTTTAGTTTCCATGCATGGACTTTAAATTTGAAACTTCTAAAATGTTTGGTCATTTTCTGCCATATATCTACATATCTCAAACATGACTGACTCTTGAGTACTGGTATCAGATGGGATCTGAGGCTCTGAACAGGCTTTATTTATCCCAGCATTGCACAAACTCATTACAAAAGGTCACTCTAACGGCCACTGGCATTTACAGCAGCGAGTGCAGGTGCACCTCTTTTTATGCGCCACCGCGCTCTAAGTTTCAGCGAGCGCTGTATTAGGAAACTGTAGCCGCATTGTCTCAGCGCGGCGTCCGAGCCAAGACTCCCAATCCACATCCATGTCCTGAATCCTCAGAGCGAAGATGAGAAGGGAAAGGCTCAGCCTTGCCCAGAAAAACGTCTCCATTCTTTCAGGAGGAGCCAGCCCAATAAAAGCAAAGACACTTCTGGCTGCTTTCTGGCCTTATGTAACCACCATGTACCTCTTTTAAAGCTTCGGACGCTCAAGATTAGGTCCAGATTAGATTAGTATGGATAGTATAGCTGGCCTAGGCTCAGGTCAGCTCTCGTTAATGTGGAATATGATTTACAGGATATACTACATCAACACTTGAGCACTGAGGCTAGCTCAGTGACTAGGGTATGAGTACTGTAAGGTTATGTTCAGGCTAAATCTGATTTCTGGTCTATCTAGTCAAAAAAATTAAATTCGATTTCGAAGATTCAAAAAAAAAATTCATCTTCAGCCCACTGTCTGACAGAAAGCCGCCCTACACAAACTTAAAAGCCAAAATCTAAAGAGTCTAATCACAGATGTTTGAGGTTGCGATGTTTGGGCAAGTTATACAGTGAGGAAAATCATTAGAAATCGTGGAGGGGTCTGAAATTTTCATCTTAGGTGCATGTTTACTGTGAGAGACATAATCTAAAAGAAAAAATCCAGAAATCAGAATGTATGATTTTTTTATAATTTATTTGTGTGTTACTGCTGCAAATAAGTATTTGAACACCTGTGAAAATCAATGTTAGTATTTGGTACAGTAGTCTTTACAGAGGTCAAACGTTTCCTGTAGTTGTTCACCAGGTTTGCACACACTGCAGCAGGGATTGTGGCCCATTCCTCCACACAGATCCTCTCCAGATCAGCCAGGTTTCTGGATTGTCGCTGAGAAACACGGAGTTTGAGCTCCCTCCAAAGATTTTCTATAGGGTTTAGGTCTGGAGACTGGCTAGGCCACTCCAGAATCTTGATATGCTTCTTACAGAGCCACTCTTTGGTTATCCTGGCTGTGTGCTTTGGGTCATTGTCATGTTGGAAGACCCAGCCACGACCCATCTTCAAAGCTCTGACTGAGGGAAGGAGGTTGTTCCCCAAAATCTCACAATACATGGCCCCGGTCATCCTCTCCTTAATACAGTGCAGTCGTCCTGTCCCATATGCAGAAAAACACCCCCAAAACATGATGCTTCCACCCCCATGTTTCACAGTAGGGATGGTGTTTTTGGGATGGCACCCATCAGTCTTCGTCCTCAAAACATGGCGAGTGGAATTAAGATCAAAAAGTTCTATTTTTGTCTCATCTGACCACAGCACTTTCTCCCATGACTCCTCTGGATCATCTGAATGGTCATGGGCAAACTTAAGACGGGCCTAGACGTGTGCTGATTTAAGCAGGGGAACCTTTCTTACCATACATGACTTTAAACCATGACGTCTTAGTGTATTAGCCACAGTAACCTTGGAAACAGTGGTGCCAGCTCTCTTCAGGTCATTGACCAGCTCCTCCCGTGTAGCTCTGGGCTGATTCCTCACCTTTCTTAGGATCATTGATACACCACGAGGTGAGATCTTGCATGGAGCCCCAGTCAGAGGGAGATTGACAGTCATGTTTAGCTTCTTCCATTTTCTAATAATTGCTCCAACAGTTTATCATTTTTCACCAAGCTGCTTGGCAATTGCCCCGTAGCCCTTTTCAGCCAGGGTTTACAATCTTGTCTCTGGTGTCTTTGGACAGTTCTTTGGTCTTAGCCATGTTAGTAGTTGGGAGTCTTACTGATTGTGTGGGGTGGGCAGGTGTCTTTATGCAGCTATCGACCTCAAACAGGTGCCTCTAATTCAGAATAATAAGTGGAGTGGAGGTGGACTTTTTAGAGGCGGACTAACAGGTCTTTGAGGGCCAGAATGTTTTCTGATTGGCAGATGTTCAAATTGGCAGTGCGTTCAAATTGGCAGCAGTAACACAAATAAATGATTAAAAAATCATACATTGTAACTTCCAGATTTTTTCTTTGAGATTATGTCTCTGACAGTGGACATGCACCTAAGATGAAAATTTCAGACCCCTACATGATTTCTAAGTAGGAGAACTTGCAAATTCGCAAGGTGTTCAAATACTTATTTTCCTCACTGTAATTGCTGTTTATTACTCAGACATCTTATTTTAGTCTTAGTTTATATTGTCAAATCCTTCCACCGTGATCTTCTAATATTAAAAAGTCTATCTAAGGCATCTCAAACACTATTTTTTTTGGTCTTTGGTGGTTTTTGCTGGTATGTTTTTAAAGTCATCCAAAAACACCCCACCACATCTGACATTTTACCCACGAGTGTATTAAATTAAATACCAGAATTTTTGGGAAAAACCACAAACCTGGCAACTCTCAAGCCATGTCACCAATGTGGCTGTAATTACTGACATTACCACAGACAGAAAAATCTGTGGACAGACAAATCTGATCTGATCACTTACTAATAACAGTGTGAGCAGTCATCTCAGCAAATCTGATTTGAGAAACTAATCAGATTTGCCTGCAGTCTAAACGTTGCCTATGAGCACAGGTGAAGCATTGTAGTGTCCATTGATTTCTGTTGTTTTAGCACATCAAAATATTTTTGCTGTGTAATTATGTTAGCAATGCTAATTCTTTGGGTTAACATTTTGTGTAATCAAGCTAATATTGTTAATTGTGTAATCAAGCTAACTGTAACAGAACAGCCAGCAATCTCTCCCTGGAGAGCTGTCCCATTTTAAGAAAAACCCAGATTAACGTCCAATGCAGGTAGAAGTGTGGCAAAACAGTGAAGGAGAACTAAAAATGCCTGCAAATTGGATTTGAACCGGCACTGCAGGAATGAAGAACATGGTGTTCTGCAAGGCTAACCACTGTGCCACTGAGGATGTGGCCCTAAATAGTATGGACTAGCAGGCAGAGGTTCATTGAGCAACATGCAACAGACAAACTGGACCAAAAATACCAGATCAGTTCCCGGGGGGGGACAGAACCCTTCCAGGAAGTAGAGATTTATAGGCAGACTCCTGACAACCACCACACAGACAGTGAAGAAAAGTGTCATGTCTCAGATGATAAAACAGAAGAAAGACCATAGACTACATACTATATGGCTAAACCCTTTGGAAAAACTGACCTGTTACTGACAATGTCAATGACTTTGTGCCAAGCATACAACACAGAGTTCTTAAATTATCCAGTCACAGCTGTGTGCAATACCAGCTGATGATCAAGGAAAAGAAGCCAGCCTTGAGTGGTGAAAAGCCAGACCATTTACAGAAATAAGCCAGTCAGAGCTGCAAGCAATGCTAGCTGAAGACTGGCATTAGTGAATCAGAAGAGAGGAGCACACCCTCAGTCACAGAAAGCTGCACAGCCTTAAAGGGCAACATTTTTATTATGAAATCAAGCTAACAAGCTAATTGTTTGAGCTATTGTTTATGAGTTAACAATTAAGTGTATATGCAACAATTTTTATCATGTCACCAAGTCAACATTGTTAGTTTGTTGGCTGTTCTAAGCAAAAAAAATAATTGTTATCAAGCAAATGTGGCTAAAGGCATATTTAGCTTCATCAGTTATTACGAACTCTGTAAAGCTGCTTTGTGACATCAGTTGTAAAAAGCACTCTATAAATAAATTTGACTTGACTTGACTTCATTAGTCAGTTTCATGTTGTTCAAAGTGTCCTTCTTGGTATGAAGAGTAAGAAAGGAGCATGTGTTGATGCTGATGTGACAGTAAATTATGTAACGTGGTCTCCACGCTTGGCTGAAGCTCCACATTTTAAACAGTATACCTGCAAAGTCAACAGCTGGAACCACAACTTTGATCCCACCGTGAGAAAATCTCTCCTCACTACACAGCATAAACATCACATAAATAACTTTTATCCACCTTGTCTGAGCAGGTGGAGCTGTAACTCTAGTGAGTTTTAATGCTAAATTCTGTTTTTCTCATCCCTGTAATAGTGTTAATGAAAACAGCTACATCTTATCTGATCTCTGCACTTCCTGAAGAGCAGCTGTGAAGAACACCTGCAGACGTACACCTCCAGTTCACTATTATCTACTGATGATCATCCATCCATTCACAATCTTTTGTTTACCCTTAGCAAAAACAAGTATACGTCGAGTACATGTTATTAAGTATACTTAAGTATAATAAAAGTATTTCCTTAAGTGTACTTTTATTTAGCAAGTAGACTACAAGTACCGGTATACTTACTTGGGACTAAATTGGAACACTTTAAGTTCAAGTACATAAAAAGTAAACTGGAAGGATTCTCTATAATTTTATCATTTTACTCTAATTATAGAGTATCCTTCCAGTTTACTTTTTATGTACTTGAATTTAAAGTGTTCCAATGTAGTCCCAAGTCCCAATACTTGTAGTGTACTTGCTAAATAAAAGTACACTTAGGGAAATACTTTTATTATTCTTAAGTATACTTAATAACATGTACTCGACATATACTTGTTTTTGCTAAGGGTAATCCTGATTAGGGTTGCAATTAGTCCCCTACAAATTCACAAGGTACAGGGCATTACACTATTTTAGCTAAGTCCAGGACAGGGTGCCAAGCCATCGCTGGGCACATACACACACACACACACACACACACACAAACAATGAGAGTCTAGAGTACCCAAGTCACCTGCCCTCCATGTTTTTGGACTGTGGAAGGAAATCAGAGACTCCAGAAGAAATCCACTCAGACACGGGAAGAACATGGAAACTCCACCCAGACAGGGACCCAAGACCTCAGCATTGAGAGATGAATGTCTTAACTACTAAGCCACCATCACCCTTAATGGTTATGTTAAAGGAATTAGTAGTAGTAGTAGTAGTAGTGTTAGTGGTGGTGGTAGTAGTAGTAGTGTTGGTGGTGGTAGTGGTTGTAGTAGTAGTAGTAGTAGTAGTAGTGTTGGTGGTGGTAGTGGTAGTAGTAGTAGTAGTAGTAGTAGTAGTAGTGGTAGTAGTAGTAGTAGTGTTGGTGGTGGTAGTGGTAGTAGTAGTAGTAGTAGTAGTAGTGGTAGAATTTGTGTTAGTAGTGGTAGTGGTGGTGGTAGTATTAGTAGTAGTAGTGGTAGTATTAGTGTTAGTGTTAGTAGTAGTAGTACAAAGTAGTAGTAGTAGAGGCAGTGATAATAGTAGTAGTAGTGGTAGTAGTAGTGGCAGTGATAGTAGTAGTAGTAGCAGTGATAATAGTAGTAGTAGTAGCAGTAATAGTAGTAGTAGTAGTAGTAGTAGTAGAAGTGATATAGTAGTAGTAGTAGTAGTAGTAGTGGCAGTGATAGTAGTAGTAATAGTAGTGGTGGTAGTAGTAGTAGTGGTAGTAGTAGTAGTGGTGGTAATGGCAGTGATAGTAGTAGTAGTGGTAGTAGTAGTAGTAGTGGCAGTGATAGTAGTGGTAGTGGCAGTGATATTAGTAGTAGTAGTAGTAGTAGTGGTGGTGGTGGGCGCAGTGATAATAGTTGTTGTAGTAGTAGTAGTAGTGGTAGTGGCAGTGATAGTAGTAGTAGTAGTAGTAGTAGTAGTAGTAGTTGTTGTAGTAGTGATGGCAGTGATAATAGTTGTAGTAGTAGTAGTAGTAGGAGTAGTGGCAGTGATAGTAGTAGTAGTAGTAGTAGTAGTAGTTGTAGTAGTGATGGCAGTGATAATAGTTGTAGTAGTAGTAGTAGTAGTGGTAGTGGCAGTGATAGTAGTAGTAGTAGTAGTAGTAGTAGTAGTAGTAGTAGTAGTTGTTGTAGTAGTGATGGCAGTGATAATAGTTGTAGTAGCAGTAGTAGTAGTAGTGGTGGCAGTGATAATAGTTGTAGTAGTAGTAGTAGTAGGAGTAGTGGCAGTGATAATAGTTGTAGTAGTAGTAGTAGTAGGAGTAGTGGCAGTGATAGCAGTAGTAGTAGTCGTAGTAGTAGTAGTAGTGGCAGTAATAGTAGCAATAGTAGTAGTAGTGGCAGTAATAGTAGTAATAGTAATAGTAATAGTAGTAGTAGTGACAGTGATAGTAGTAGTAGTAATGGTAGTGGTAGTGGCAGTGGTAGTGATAAGTGCCATCAAGTTGATTCTGACTCATGAATTACATGTAATATAGCTAATTTTATGATAGCAATACAATTACATTTACCATAATACAACTACAGTTAACACACTAATACTTGATTTACCATAACATTACAACTGGAATTACTGTAACAATATGACTACATTTACCATAACAATATAATACCATCATACAGTCAAGGTAGTAGTTTATTTTTGTAAGGGGTCATAATCTGAGTTCCTTTGTGATTATTTCCTAAAGATATGCTCTTCTCTGGAGATTTATCAGCAGTTCAGAAACAGTGAAACAGATAGCTGTGTGCAACCGAGGGAGGGTCTTATCAGTGTGACACCTGTCACGACTGAGCTCCCAGCATGCTTGTAGGATGCCTGGGCAACTTCAGAGGAATCTACACTCACACACAGCTCGCTTCCTGAAACAATTAAGGGCCACTGGAGGACGTACGTTTGTTTAACAGAAGCTTGCTTTCCCAGAAAACAGTGTTAGAGAAGAGATGAAGACGCAACACAGCGAAGGGACCAATCTGATGAAAAGTGACGTTGACTGACAGAAGCACTGATCTGGCTAGTATAGGAGCTGAGCTCAGATGGCCTTATATTCAAAGAAGAACCCAGCAATACTGAGTAAACATCTGAGACAGATTGGTGATAAATGAAAAAACCCTATTGTTATCAAACCCATACTTAAGTTATGGTCACGTTAAACACATTTGTGTCCTATTTGTAGCTTGCACAAAATAGGACACAATTGATGTAGTAGTGGTCTTGTCACTGGTAGATTCAATCCCCTGAAGTGCCTTTGAGTAAGACACCTAACCCACCCAGGCAACCCCCCTCCTCCCAATTGCTCCCCGGGCTTTGTGGATAGAGGCTGCCCACCGGTTTGGGCATCTGTGCTCACTGACCCGTAAAGTTCACAAGTGTGTGAGCATGAATGGGTTAAAACTCCCTGTAATGTGGGTGCTAAGACACTCTTATCCAAAACTTACAATTACAATCATGTTACACATATAAGAGAATGTAGTGTTTGGAATCTCGCCAAGGATTGAACGAGACTGAGCGACTGAACACCTGCTGCCACGTGTGGGTCAGCGGTGATATCAATTACACTATACCAATCACTAATGTAGTGTGAATGTGTGATATTCTCAAACGTTTTAATTAATAGTTAATATTGGTGCATCTTTCACGACACTGTAAAAGTGTTATGTACATAAATGTTCATTTAGTCCCTTTATAATCGGAAGGACTTGCTCAGCTCCAGCCGTGGGGTCACACAGGAGTCATGAGTTGTGTTGGCGGATAATGCAGTGCAGTAACTCTGAGAGGGGACTGAAAACGCACTAAAGGTGAAGTGGGGGGTTAACTTGGGCTCCTGATGACAGCTGCTCCACTTCCATTTGGCCACCGCAGCCTTCGGCCTTTAGAACACAAGAGCCTAAAGAAGCACTGAGGACACAATCTTTAGTCGCCATCATTCAGTAAAAGCATTAATAAGCTGAAGTGCTGAGCCGCTCTGGACCGAGCCGAAGCCGACCAGATGACAGCTAATGACACACTGTCCATAGACAATTATACTGGACTTTTACTGACTCCTGTAATCACACCTCTTATACATACCAGAGTGCACCTCTCCAACATCTTACACTTTGCAGACATTATCTTCTAGGTTCTCTTATTAACTGTGCTTGTGTGTGTGTTGTAGTATTTGTACATTTTAAATTGCATGTATACACTCTTTTTCATGAGCTTTATTTATTTGCAGATTTCTAGACAGATTTTAATCAAACAATCAATCAATCAAGTACACCGAGGGGGACCCTCATTTACAATGTAGCCAAGATCAATACAGAACTGATAAGTTAAAGGAAAGTCAAATGCTAAAAGTAAATGTAATAATAATACTAAATAGGTCAAATGAGTATAAATTATTAATAATACAAATACATAGAAAAACTATAGAAAAAATAAAACTAATTACACTGTAACTAAAATGTAAAAGCTAATAGAAAGAACAATTAAAACAAAATGAAGGATCAAAACAAAAAAGAAAACTAAAATGAGGTCAAATTATTTAAAATGACTAAAATAATAATAAAATTAATCACAATTGTAATTTGTAAAAAATTATAATAAAAATTAAAATTAAGAATATGATAAATAAATAAATAATAAAAGTAAAATAGTTGTAGGCAGAGTGGAGTGATACATGCTTGGATGAGATCACTAATCAGCTATAGGGGTGTATGTAAATATCAATGCACTTGAGTATCACAATATTATGTTCTGTGATACTGTATCAATTCTCTAAAACAGTTTTTTATTTTTAATGTATTTTATAGTTCACATGTAAAGATTGGTGGCTCATTTTTGTGTTGAAACAGCTGACCACTAGATGGCAGTGTTGTGATCTATCTTCCGCCATTAGACTCTTCCTTGCCAATAAAAAAAGTATAGATTTTAATTGACTAGTTTACATGTAAACATGGTTTTTTCATTTATTTTGCTAGGGTCACTATTCTGTGTGTAACAAAGTCCTGACAAAGTCCACCAAAGCAGTATAAGCACACTTGAGGAAAACAAAGCAATCAGACTGCGTGTAACAGCAGTGGACTTAAACAACTAGCAGCAGAAGGTCTTATGACCCAGATACAGCGCTGCAGTAGACTTGCTCACAGTCTCTGTCTGAACGTTTGCAGCTAGTTCTGCCTGACAGGAGAAATAAACAGTTTTATGCAATGAGTGCCAGAACCTATTTGATATGTCAGGGAGATATGGAGAGAGAGAGAGAGAAAGAGAGAGAGAGAGAGAGGATCCTGTCCAGCTGATTAGCAGTGCAGAGGGTGCACATCGGGAGCGTGTCTGTTTACAGCTGACCACAGTGAATGGCCACACTGTACCTTTCAATGAAAGAGCCTTTCAGAGGGCTTGACTCTATGAGAGAGAGAGAGAGAGAGAGAGAGAGAGAGAGAGAGAGAGAGAGAGAGAGAGAGAG